>JASVEL010000875.1:0-103666 GCA_032618575.1 Nicotiana noctiflora | reverse complement strand
ATATTATACCTTTATTTAAATTGATGAGATTTTTTCATATCTATACCATATAGCAAACTTTATTACCAAAAATGTTCATAGTTTGTTATTTACCCGTGTAGTCCATATTTTTACTATAAAATATATACCAATCCAAAAATAGATAGATTTTGCCATAAATGACGCGCTAAAATGAAGGCACAAGATCTCGGTGTGATTTTGTCTACATTAAAGACGAATTTTAAAATGGGAGGAGATCTCATTGATGCATAATTCTCTTCTTCCTCAACGGAAAGATCTCTCTTCTCTCACTTAACTATAATTCTCAAAAAAATGCAAGCTACTGAAGTTCCAGTAATCAAATTGCTTTTACTACGCAATACAAATTGTAGAATACAAAATTATTCTTCGTCAACATAAATTGTAGAAACTATATATGTTCTTCGTCTTTTGTCTACAATTTGACTACAAAGTTTTTTATTTGGTGCAGGAAAAAAATATTTTAATATACAGTATCTCCAGATTATAGATAAATTGTAGGCAAATTGTAGTTTACTTGTAGTTTGTAGTTAATTTGTAGATAAAATGTAGATATTTTATAGATGCTATATTTTTAATATTGTAATTTTTTTCTCTGTATTGTTCTGAAAATGTAGGTGAGGGCTTCAACAGATCATATACATATTGTATTGGATGGTGTGAAGCGGTATATTGTGTGTCTAGAAAACAAGAAATGTAGTTGTGGCCAATTCCAACTTGAAGAACTTCCATGTGTAAATTGTTTCCAGATTGTAGTTATAATCTAGGTTAAATGTAGTTAATTTGTAGTTTTTGTTGAATTTTGTAGACAAGTTGCAAATTAATTGTGGATAATACATTGCTATAATTGGAGTATTTATTTCTTATTTTTATTGTGTAATTTATATTCAACTAATAGTTATATACAAATATTACATAGTACTTGGAGGTAAACATCTAAAAATTATGATAAAAAAACTACAAAATTAATATACAATAATAGCAAATGTAACTTTTGAAGATTTTTTTTTCTGGAGTATTGTTTTTTCATGATATGGGACTTAAAACAAAATATGAAACTTGAAATATGATTTTGTGAAATCAATTGAAGAAGAAAATTGAAGAATCGTGATTAATTGAAGAAGAACGTGAGTGAGAGGCGTGCATGAAGAGATTGTACGAGAATATGGGAAAAACTAAAGAAAAATCGTGGGGTGGGGGGATTAACTGTAGGTAAATCGTGGGGGGGGAGGGGGGGGGGGAAGAGAGAGGCGGGTAAACAAAATAAAGTAAAAATACGGTCCTAAAATCACGCCTACAATAAATGAAGCATTAATTGTACTCTTAATTTGAATTATGGTACATAAATTAAAAGTTGGTATGCTTAGATGTAATAAACACAAACCTTAAACATGGGAGGTAATAAGGTTTGCTATATGGTATACATAGGTAAAAATCCCTAAATTAATTTAATTAAATTTAAATAACTGACCCAATTATATTAGCCCGTGATATTTATTTGGACTAGATTTATTTATTTATTTATTTATGGTGAAAATTTAATTCTTTCATGAATTTAAATTTAATGAAATTTTACTCGTCTACAACTGATAAGGATGTTATGTACTACCACCATCTTAAAAGGATGTTATGTACTCCCACCATCTTAAATTATTTGTCATATTTTTCTTAAGAAAATATTAAATAAGAAAGATTTTTAACTATTTTATCTCTGTTCAATCGGATTAGCAAACATAATCGTATTTATTACTCTTCAATTGTATCAATTTATGTGACTCGCTTTCGTTTTTAGTCTATGTTGAAAAGAACGTCACATTTTCATATTTAGAAACTTAATTTTACAATGAAATAATCTATAGTCATAATAAATTTTTAGATCCATGATTTCAAAAGTTGTTCTTTCTTAAACTACGTGTCAAGTCCAATTACACCATATAAAATGAGCGAATAAAGTATTATTTATATAAATAATACATATAAAAATTACTTAACAACATATACATAATCCCATTCTCCCAAGCACAAAGAACATTTTATAAGATCACAATAAGCTACATTAATTGTTCATCAGTAATCGATTGTTTTAATACAAAATGTGATATCACATTTCACATATTATCTCTCTTTCAAGATTTAACTTCCTCGTTTTCTTCTTCCACAACTTGTTGTTCATTTTATAAAAATTATATGATTAAAAAGTATATAAAAGTACTATAAATCTCAATACTTAATAGTTTAAAATATTTAAAATTTATTTGCAAAAATTAAGTTAAAGAAACATTGTTTGATTCCCTAAATAGTAATAGGTTCAATATTTTTTTTTCAAATGGAGGGAATACTAGTATATTCTAGTTATTTTGTAGATGCATAGAAAATTGACCGATTTTAATTTATATCTAAAAAAAATTTATAACTGTATTTTTTTTTTATAATCACCTTTTGTATTATTATTGATCAAGCTCATAACTTCCTCTTTTTCTATGCCAAACACCCTTTCCTTTAATAAATCATCATAGTATAGTTGGTCTGCCGTATATGTCATTTTCCCGTTGTCAAATGAATGCGTATTATTTCATGGTTCTTAAATTGCTCGTATTATTTCATGGTTCTTAAATTGCTTTATTATTCCTGGTTTTACTAGAGTAGATGCCTAATATATGTATCAAAACTATTTGTTCTTTCTACGGAAAATTGAAAACTTGGCACAAATTTAAAATAAAAAATCAATTAAGTGCGACTCTGCTGGGGATCGAACCCAGAATCTCTGGTTTCGTAGACCAGCGCCTTATCCATTGGGCCACAGAGTCAGCTTGTTACATTTCTGGTACATAAGACATTTATAGTACCATTATCCCACCCTTCTTCTCCTTTTACTGCGAGGAATTAAAACACCGTAGTATATAAATATTTCTACATCAGTTCTTAATATTTATTAGTAGAATACAGGTTAGTGGTATGTTACAATAACGGAGTATTAAGATCGAAAGCAAGAATTTTGAAGTTGTGGATGCTCATCTGCCAATAACCTAGAGGTTGAAAGCATGGATTTTAAAGTTTTAAAGTTAGGGGTCGTTCGCTTGGAGAATAAGTATGCCATGATTAATAATTTTAAAGTTGTGGTTGCTCATCGGCCAATAAACTAGAATTGTTAGGTGTTTGATTGGGGAATATGTTATCCCGTAATTAATTATCCCGAGATTAGTTATCACAACCCTCCCATGACGATAAAAAAAACGCTACAATCCCGGAATGTGTTATACAAGATAAAAAAAAAAAACACTACAATCCCGAAATGTGTTATACCATGATTGTATCCCAACCAAACATGGGATAAACTCATCTTAATTTAATCTCAAAATTAGTTATCATTTATCCCTCGTACCAAACCTGCGTTAATCACAAAGGATGCTTTGGTCAATTTATTAGTATGCTAATACTTGTTTCCTATGTAAGAATACACTGCTTGGGTTAAACACAATGAGTGCTTGAGCTGAGCATCCAGTGATGTGAAATATTAAATATATTGTAATAAATGACAAATTCTTTTCCCCAATATGTTGTAAATGATTTACTGGATTGATAAGTTCATCAATATAAGATGATAGACAACCAAAGAGTAACTTCATATGCTAAACAAGTCTGAATATCTATGCTTTTTTATGAAAAATTTATAAACTACATATAAACTAGAAAAATGAAATCCCTTCTTGCTTCAGTTGTACGTGTTATTGTTTCTATCATTCAAAGAAAAGTTTCAAAATTTTACGCACACAAATTGGAATTCATGTGCTTCAAATAGTTGTTTATGGCAAGTCAATTCTTGCGGGCCAAAGCAGCTGCAATTCCACCAACCAAAACTCCAACAGCAGTAGCAGCAATGCCAATGCCAATAACTCCATCTGTTTCAGACAGCGAAATGTATAGTAATATTCATGACTGAAACGATACACGATAAAAGTGACAATTGATAATTCCAATTGTTACCTTTGGTAATTTTTTCTTCAATTGTTTTCTTGAGTGTCAAGGCTTGCCTCCAATCCGGTGCAATCTGTAGATCGCAAAACCACTAATTAGGATGCAGGCTCGAAACAGATTCGAGAGAAATGAAAAACTGCCATCCCAAAAATAAAATAACTTGTGTAGGTGTGAGACCTAGTCGGTTGAAATAACAAAGCTTCAGAGTTGCATGGATGCAGTTCGAGTATGCAATTTCACTAAAGATGGGCTGAAGAAAACTTTAATTTTCAGAAATAATGCAAACTTCACAGCCTGGAGATAAAGACCTCAGCATTAATGTCAAGGGTGGAGTAAAGGTAAGAACAAAGATCAAACCTCCAAAGAACGATCAACAAGCTGCCTGCTCCTTGGATAGTCCCCGCTTCTATAGTACCCAACAGCCAGAAGATAAAGCTTTTCTCTCATTTGCAGGGGACTGCTACTGCCACCCAAAGAAGCTGCAAATGATAATATATAAGTCAGAGAATATGGTTCTCTCCGTCGCCTAATGCAAAAGCAAAAGAAGAAGGTAAAAGGGAGTAAACGGAAAAAAGAAATATGAACTAGGGAAATGGAGAAGCTCAAATCCAGGGCGAGGAAATGTCAGGGTGAGGTAATGAATGATGCAGCATGAATAGCTGCGCCAAAAGTCCAGCTAAAAGAAAAGGAAGGAAGAACGAAATGAATAGCTCCACTATACTGACCTTCAAGCATTGCTATCCCACGCTGTACATCTTCAGGCCTTTTTGAGTGAACAAGAGCCCAAGACAAACGCATAATGCATTCACTTTTAAGCTCATCAGATGAACTTTTTTCCGCCTCTGCCACTTCACGTTCACAACCCTGTATATCAAAGGAACTGCCGGTTAAACCAGACCGTTTACTCATATGGTTGGGTTTCAAACGCGCATAAAAAGGAACTGAAATAAAAAATAACTATCATAATAAAACCATTAAAGTCATGTACCATAATGTGCTTTCTATATAACGGAGCCAAGATAATTGGCTGAATATTTTGTTAAACCTCAACTTTAATTGACTATATCAGTTTTAAAAGACCATTAATAAGTATTCAACCTTTAAATGCCATTTATAAGTAGTACTACTTCTATCCTACAACCGAACTTCAATTGGGATCTCAATCAGTATATGTTTCCAATCAATTTTAGCATCAAAGTTTCTAAGATATAATTAGAACTGCGATAAAATGAAGAGAGTCGTATGTGTTGCCGACGCATCTATTTAGCAAAAAATAACCAACTCACCTGAGTTAATGTTGAATTCAAAGATACCCAATGAAAAAGTATCTAAATAAATTGTATGCTCTCCTTCTCCAAATAAAATAAAATACATGAGAAATTACTTACTGTTATTGAAATGAAGTGGACCGAAAGATTATAAATTTAAAGTAGAACTGAATATAGATGATTGATATATCCGACCTCAACTAGGTTAGGGTTGAGACATGGTTGATTGATTGAGGTGGCAATGAGGGTTGATATCCTTTCGCCGCTTAAATTTTAGTTTCAAAGTTACCACTGTGGAAATTAGAAAACTGAATTAGGATCTTCAAACTGTTTTACATGTTTTAACTCTTGTCTTGGGATCTTTCATAAAGAAAATTCTTTGTTTCCCACCATAAATAGAAAACACATCAAGCATTGAACAACGTGACTCATAAACTTTAATTTTAAATAAGAACAATCAATCAATTAATTACGCCGCCAAACTAATTGGTATACACTATATAAATCCCCCATATCAATGCTGCTCTATTCAGTCATCTCTAATAAGAACCAAGTACTCAAAAAACAGAATATAACAACATACCACATAACTTCATTTCCAGATAAGAACAATAACCAGAAAAACTGCTCTTCAATCCAAACTAGTTAGAGTCAACTCTATGATTTCTCCGGGGGCGGATCCAGCGTAGCAGTGCTGGTTCAATTGAACCCAGTACTTTTGACGTAGATTATAAATTTATAAGTAAAAATTATCTAAAATAGAAATAAATAGTATATATGGACCCATAACTTTAACAATATAATTGGTTCAATACTAAAAATTTTAGAGGTTGAACCCATAAAATTTGAATCCGCCTCTGGATTTGTCCGCATAAATTCTCTCTATCCAGACGTTTTTACACAAGAACAAACAAAAAAAAATTCAAATGTATTATTTCACATCATACAACTATCAGAATAAGAAAAAAAACAAATTTCACCATTTAATCCCTTTTTAATAAGTAAGTTAATCTGATTTTCATCCCTAAGCTCGACACTTGGCATTGGCTAAGCTTGTCTAAAACCAGGTAACAACGACCAGTAGATTTTAAACTCAATTACACTCCACGAGTTCCTAAATCATATAAAGTACTTCAAAACGTATGGTAAGCTCAATTTCAGCTTGAGGAAGGATCAAAATCACAAATAATCCAACACAGAAAAGCGGTCAAATTTGTCAATAAAATCAAATAAATTTGAAAATAAGAAAACCGACATGAGACTTACAGCGACAATATCAGAGTCGCACCACGGAATTTGATCTCCGCCGGTAAAGAAATCGCCGATCGATTCAAAGAATTTTCCGATCTTTGCATCCATTGTCTAGTTGTACGTCGTGCTATTGATTTTGTACGAAAGGAGAGGGGGGCGTTAGCTAAATATGGAGGTTTCAGTGACCAGAAATGCAGCTTCCTCGTTAAGTTTCTTTGCGTGCAAACTAAGAGAGAGGAAAACGTATGTGAATTTTCCTTTCTATTGTTTTGATGATGGTAGACAAGAGGGGTGACTGTGATCGTAAGCAACCCCACTTCCAACTTAGAGGTTGTGAGTTCGAGTATCCCAAGAGCAAGGTGGGTAGTTCTTGGAGGGAAGGATGCTGGGGGTCTATTTGGAAACAGCCTCTTTACCTTAGCGTAGGGGTAAGGTCTGCGTACACACTACCCTCCCCAGACCCCACTAAGTGGGATTATACTGAGTTGTTGTTGTTGTTTTGATGATGGTATTTTTAGAAAATTGATGTGTAGTATTTTCCACTTTGTAGTCATATAATTAACTATTAGCAAAAAAAAACATAATTAACTAAGATTATTTTACATTACAAGTTTAAGGAATTTTTATTCTTTCTTAAACTGTTAGATAAATTGAGACGGAGGGAGTAAGATTTTTGAAATATGTGAATTAAAATAAGTCATAAATTTTGTTTTGGATATAAGTTATTTTTAACAATAAAATAAGAAGTTTATAATATACTTATTTTTAAACAAAAAGTTATCATTTTAGGGTAGGGGTAAGGTCTGCGTACATACTACCCTCCCCAGACCCCACTAAGTGGGATTATACTGGGTTGTTGTTGTTGTTGTTGTTGTTGTTTTGATGATGGTATTTTTAGAAAATTGATGTGTAGTATTTTCCACTTTGTAGTCATATAATTAACTATTAGCAAAAAAAAACATAATTAACTAAGATTATTTTACATTACAAGTTTAAGGAATTTTTATTCTTTCTTAAACTGTTAGATAAATTGAGACGGAGGGAGTAAGATTTTTGAAATATGTGAATTAAAATAAGTCATAAATTTTGTTTTGGATATAAGTTATTTTTAACAATAAAATAAGAAGTTTATAATATACTTATTTTTAAACAAAAAGTTATCATTTTTTAACCAATTGAATAGAAGTATATCATAATAAACAATAGACGGATTACTATATAAAAAAGGAAAAAAGGTACAAATCTCATAAAATAATTTTAGAACAACAATAACATGATCGATGTTCATAAGTAAAATTTTAGAAAAATAATATGTATGTAGAGTTTACTCATACTTTTAAAAAAATAGAATAATTATTTCCTATAAACCTTCCTCCCGTAAAATAATATTGTTGAATTTATTATGCATATTATTTGTATTGCAGTTTGTACAAAAACTACTCTAGAAGAAGTTGGGGTCAGGTTGTATGCATATTTCATGTGGATAAATTTATCTCATCAGCCAACTTACCCATTTGAATAGAAAGAAAATAATTTATAGACCTCTTATGTATTATTTTTTTATTAATCTCTAGTACACATAATTAAAATAATAGTTGCAACAGACTACAAAATGAAAAGATAAACTAAATTTCAAAATAATATTTGTAATAGACTACAAAAAGCCAACAGATTTTTATAGTGGTTGATAGCTCATTTTCACCAACTTGTCTTGAAACAAAACAAAAAGTTATTTTACTCAATTGGCTAAAGATCCAGTGGGTAAATAGAATTGAGAAATAATTTTATATTAATGAACTTAGTTAATGACACAATCAAATTTGAGCCACTTGTGTTATTTAAAACACAAATAGGATAGGAAATTTGTTTACTTAATCTCACTTTTTGAGATGTCTTCATTTTACAAGACCTGAAGTTTGATATTCATATTAAAATCTGACTAATTTAGATTTAACATCGTGTAAGTCTAAGAAAATTGCACGGGCCATCTTATTTGGTCGCTTCCATTTAATCGATTTTTTTTTTAAAGTTTTAAATTGTACCCCACTTTTTAGACAACTCCAGTCTCCTTACTCCTCGTCCTTCTCCTCCTTCATTTTCTTCTTCTTCTTCTTCTTTCTGTTGTTGTTGGTGCTGTGATGAAATTTCAATTCATAGAATGATTGCCATAAGTATGTTTTTTAGATTATTTATAAATAAATATAATTACGTAAGTTAATAGACAATAATTTGTGAATATTTCATGTAATTTTGTTCTTTTTACGTTTATTGTTTCCAAAATTTATGATTTAGATATTGTTGGCAATCTGATTATATTGTAGAAGTAATACACTATGAAAGAATAAAGTGATTATTTATCTAGTATGTTAGAAAATTTTTTCAAAAAGTCAACTTATATAGTGCTGAAGTTTTTACAAATGAACTAAATATCTTTAGTAGCTTTTGTTGAAGTTTTTGAAATTTTTTTATGAAAAAACTATTGAATCCATGACAAAAAAACTTCATCTTATATAGTGTTGACGTTTTTACAAATGAAGTAAATAACTTTAGCATTTTCGGCTGAAGTTTTTAAAAAAGCTTATCCAGGACAAGAAAACTTTAGCTTATACAAATAAACTAAATAACTTCAGCATCTTCTGCTGAAGTTTTTGAAAAAGTTTTATGATATAACTAATGAATCCAAGACAAAAAAAAACTTCAACAATTTTAGTGGTGAAGTTTTTACAAATGAACTAAATAATTTCAGCGTCTTCCGTTGAAGTTTTAGAAAAAGTTTTATGACATAAGTAATGAATCCAGGACAAAAAAACTTCAGCTATTTTAGTGCTAAAGTTTTTATAAATGAACTAAATAACTTGAGCATCTTCCGCTGAAGTTTTTTAAAAAGATTTATGACAAAACTAATGAATCGAGGATAATTTTTTTTAGCTATTTTAGTGCTGAAGATTCTGCAAATGAACTATATAACTTGAGCATTTTATCCAGGACAAAAAAAACTTCAGCCCCGTCTACTAGAATGCTGAATTTTGCGTGGTTGTCTTTGCTACTTTAGCCTTGCATGCTGAAGTTACACGAAAAAGTGGGTACACTTGTATTTTTTTTGCAAAGCGTGCACAAGTTAAAGCGTGACTCAAAAAGCGGGTATAGATGCGAATTCTATTAATTTTTGTTTTATTTATTTATTTTAGGACTCAATCAAAAAAATACTTTTAATTTTTATTTTATTTATTTATTTTAAGACTAACCTAGCATCATGACAACCAGGGCAAACCTTAAATCTAAATAATTAATTTTTTCCGTGGGGAAATACTTCTTCAAAACTGTGTTTTAAAAGGCATAATTGGGACTCTCCCGGGACTCGCCCCGGGGCGGAGCACTCGTAAAACGCCCTTAAGCTTATGTGTGAGGCTTAGTTCCGTGAGACTTACACCTCAGTAACTGGGGCTTACGTCCCGGACACGCCCAACGCGAGGGTACTGGGCTCGCCTAATAAGACTTTATGCTATTGTATGTGACTAACCTTGTAAATCATCAAATTTTCTTAACAAATCGTTGACTATTCAAAATTACTTCTTTCTTAATCATAAATCATTGTTCAGAGTATTTATGTCATAATTAAAATAAAAATTATTGCACATTCTCCGCTAAGACTCATATGATAGTAAATTTTAAATAAATCTTTCATTTTAGAAGTATTTATTTATTAACTTTTGTTATGTCTTTACTATATAATGATCCATAATTTTTTTATAATTATTAAATATTATTTTCTTACGTTTACGAGATACATATTTATTAATTTAATATCTCAGTATTAGCTAGTAGCTATTTACAAATAATTAGTTATCATGATATTGTATGGTGAATTATGTGTTAGTTCATTAACTTGTTGAAATTTAAAAATAGATGATGCTAGAGAATCATATTTAAATTGTGAATTGTGTTTTTTTATAAAATCTCCTTCGAATAGAAAGCATATTAAATAAAAGTAGTATTTTAAGTAAAATATTAAATTATAATATTGAAATTCTTTCAAGATTTATTATTCCTTAAGAGATATATATAAGATTTCATATTGGATACATGTTTTAAGTTGTAACGACGTTGCAACTAATTTGCATATTATGATACAAGCCATACTTATCGTATTCTTCGTAGTCGAATTATAATTTATAAATATTTTAAATAAATTATTTGTTATAATTTTGTAATTTTGATTTAATTTTTGTTAATTATTTTTTATTTTATATTATCTTAAAAAATTTTAAATTTGTAAAATATAAAGATATGTGTGACTGACTTATGCGCGACTTAGGCCTTACCTCGTCAGAAGAAGTAACACGTCTAGCCTCGCCCACTTTTTAAAACATTGCTTCAAAATACTCTAAACATGAGTTGGAAAAAAAAAAATTCACAGTTTAATGTACACACCCGTGTTGATTACTAAGCACTCAACCGAAGATGCAAACAACAAATACTACAAAATTGAAAATACTACTAGCAAATTTCTTCAATTTTATTTTTTCTTCCCCTTTTTTTGGCTCAAGAATTTTTTTTTCCTTCTGAAAATGTCTCTCGTTAAGTATTAATATGTCAAATTAGAATTATACATATAAAATTTATTTTCTCTCTGTACATTTGTGTATGTACGTAGCAATTTTGTTCTCTGTACAGATGCACACAAGGACACTTTAATCTCGCATTCTCCGCCAATTGGGGTTCGAATTTTGAGTTAATTGACAAAAGGGGTTTCAGGAAAAACCCCAGAGAAATTGGCCAGAGATCATGGAAGGTATCGAAAATTTTCCAATTTTCCTTTTTATTACTTATCAAAATCAATTTCATTGTGTTTAATTTGATTTCCGTGCCTTCGTATATGACGGATTTGATTTCAATTTTATTTCATTTTTTCCTTATAGGTGTATTACCCAGTATAGTCAATGTGGTGAAATGAACTATTATTTATATATATTTAACTTAAATTTTCACTTCTCTTTTTATTTGGTAGAATATTGACATGAGATTGAGCTAAAATGGAGAATTGAGGATTCATATAGCAGACCACAACTTGTTTGGGACTGAGGCCTAGTTAGTTGTAGTAGTCAATGTAGTGAACTGTTATTTATATATATTTAACTTATTTTTTGACTTTTCTTTTTATTTGGTATAGTAATGACATGAGATTGAGCTAAAATGGAGAAGTGAGGATTCATATAGCCGACCAAACTTAGTTTGGGATTGAGGCATTGTTAGAGTTGTAGTAGTCAATGTAGTGAACTGTTATTTATATATATTTAACTTATTTTCTCACTTTTCTTTTTCTTTGGTATAGTACTGGCATGAGATTGAGCTAAAATGGAGAAGCGAGGATTCACATAGTTGATTGCAACTTGTTTGGGACTGAGTTGTAGTTGTAGTTGTTATAGACGTAGTCAATGCCGTGATCTGTTATTTATATATTTTTAACTTATTTTTTTGCGTTTATTTTTATTTGGTATGATATTGACGTGAGATTGAGCTTAAATAGAGAAGTGATGATTCATACAGCAGATTGGGGCAGAGGCGTTTTGTTGTTGTTGTAGTCAAGGTGGTGAACTGTCTTAAACAATATGGTGGGAGTTTCAGCAGTTACTCGATAATTTCCTTTCTCGTTGTGGAAATGCTGTAAGCTCTATGTTAGTATGCCCTTGTGAAGAACAAGTGTGACTAGAATTTAGTCATTGAAATCCCTTGTCTAAAAGAAAGAAAAAGCATGACAAAAAGAGAGAGCGGTAGACTGGGTTGATTTGAGATGAGACGTGGAGGAGCGAGTAATCAGCTCTTCTCCTGCCTTATACATGGTTCCTCTTTATAATACCCTTGGTTACAGCAGTACTTTTATGTATTCTTCTGAGTTCTGTGGTATATGGTGTATCCTTCCATTATTCCTGTGTCTGGCTGTCTGCAACTGAAAAATAATCCTTCACCACTTGTATATGGTGTGGTGGCGTCCCGTATTCCCCTATCTTGGAAATGCTTTTTTCCCTTTGGTTATATTTGATATATCAAATAATGCTTATGAAACTTTCTCAATTTGAAGTAGGACATGTTGTTGTTGGAACAGTTGAATGTGATATTTACTTCCAGCTTGGGTAATTGTTGGGTTCATTAACCATTTCTTATCCATGCTTTAGATCCTGTTGTAATGCATTCTGAAGATGATAAAGGTCATACTGAAAAGAACAAGACAAGAATCAAGGTCATCAAGACGCGTGCTCAGATTGAAGGCCTGGAGAAATTTTATAAGGGTAACAGATCTTACTAGTTTTTCGTGTTTTGCAATGAGTTTCTACAGCATATATGTTATTTCAAACTTAACAATGAGAGAGCTTGCAAAATTTCAGAACATAAATATCCTACAGAATCAATGAAATCAGAACTGGCACGGTCATTAGGATTAACAGAAAAGCAGGTTTCTGGGTGGTTTTGTCATAGGCGGTTGAAAGATAAGAGGCTATTAAGTCGGGAAACATATGCAAATGGAAGACAAGATCGTTCAAGTGGTGTCATTCAGGACCGTGGCAGCGGTTTTAGGCAGGATTCTTGCGGAAGTACTAAACAAGGAGATGATAAAAATTTTGATCATCGGGAAGTTGAGAGTAGAAGATTAACTGCCCCAGAAGTCTCAGCTGCAGGTGTTACATTTGAAGTTGGTATTCAGTATAGAGAAGAGTCTAATCTCATGGAGGATACACCTTCAGGAAGTAGCTCTTCCTTACGGGATGCATGTTTTTTACAAAATGTGGAATCATTTGATATGGCAACATCAAGATACCTATCGTCTAATGTTCCTACTGATCTTAAGAGTGTGAAACCAAGAACTGGCCCATCCGGGTACTTAAAAGTGAAAGGCCAGGTAGAAAATGCTGCAATTACTGCTGTAAAGAGGCAATTGGGAAGTCTCTACCGACAGGATGGTCCACCACTTGGTGTTGAATTTGATCCACTTCCACCTGGTGCTTTTGAATCATCAGTGCAAAATCTTGTTGATGGTGAGATAAAAATGGCTGCTTCTTGTCTTTTTTGCAGTTGACTTTTTTTCTGATCCAAGAATTTTCATCCATTCAACTCATTGTGTACATGCCTTTCTCTCCTTAAAGCATGCTACTTCTGTTCCTATTTAGTTTAGCTGTTGATTTTTCGTTTTTGTTATGCTTCTCTACAACTAAAATAACCTCTATCATCTAATTGTGCTGTAAAAATTTATGTGCAATTTGAGGAACAAGATATTGTTATATTTAGAATAATAATCTTTTTTACATAAAAAAAATAATTATGGTAATATTGTGTTTATTTTATAAGAAAAGCTAATATGATCCAAATTGCGAACAAAACCAGTTCATATATGACAATATT
The DNA here is from genome assembly GCA_032618575.1 of Nicotiana noctiflora. Classification (NCBI taxonomy): domain Eukaryota; kingdom Viridiplantae; phylum Streptophyta; class Magnoliopsida; order Solanales; family Solanaceae; genus Nicotiana; species Nicotiana noctiflora. Next base: position 89,759 of record JASVEL010000875.1, on the reverse strand, counting down.
ATTAAATTTGCATTAAAATCTAGGCTGATTCAGAGCTGTAATTACGAATAGAGTGAATTAGGGTATCTGCAAGTTGTGAAGTCCTTTTTCATGTTCTCTTGATACTAAGAGTTTTATTTTTGTGCTAGTCCTTTTAGTGGGATCATTTATACATGCTTCTCTATAAAAAATTACTAGTTTCTTTACTCTTGAACTTACAATTGAGTTGGCAGAACAAAACTCGGAACCTTGTAAACTCTGAAATTTGGTTCATCTTCTTTCTTTCAAGAGGAATAAAATTACAATCTTATCAATACGTTATGAGCCCATTATCATAACTATGTGATGTTTGAAATTTCCATATGCATGTCTGTAGTGTATACTCTTTTATTCAGATCATTTTTTGTTTAGATGCAAAAAAGAGTTTGACGGCTCTTTCTTGCTGAATGAGTGAAGTTCCTATTGCCATGTCCAATACCACTTCTACTCTGGATTTTACTCCCAAGTTCAAGTTTATATGCTTGAGTATGCATTCACTTTCTTGTTTTTTTGCATCTGATTGTGGATTCGGAAAGTATAACTTTGTGTCTAGTGCAAAGAGTTGCTGACTTTTACTTTCCTATTAATGTTTGTCAGAACCTGAATATACTGGAGAACCTGTTCCAGCGCTTACACCAGATTTCTCTAAAGTGTACAAGCAATCGAATTCATGCATAGTAAGTGGATCTTGTGCAAATTGATCTTAGTGATTTTGTAAACCTTGATCTTATAATTCACAGCCATGAACTAACTGCATGTGTGTAGGAATGATTAATTTTTGGGTGAAGTTGATAATTAATTGAATTTAGACTATGCATTTTATAAGTTTTTACTCCGTGGCAACAGATGCTATATACTTCATCTAGTTGATCTTTCGAATGAATGAGGCAAAGAAGTACGAACTACCAAATATAGAACTGTGGAATAGCAACACTACACAAAAGAATGCAGTGGCATATGTTTTGAGTGCTTAATGTACTTTGAACTAATGTGTGATAGTGGCAGTGTAAGCATATTTTGCTTGTGATTTTGTTACCTTGGATGGTGCACCTTTATAGATTAGACTGCGCATTCCATTACTGATATGGTGACATAAATGTTTTTCTTTTGTTTACTATCTTTGCTAACTCATTAATTGCAGTGCTATTTAGCTAGCTTGCATATTTGGTGTATTTTGAGTACCTTTGGTATCTGGTATTGACCTCAGGTTTCTTAATTTACCTGAAAAAAGGAATTAGTGATCTCTATTTTCCTTTTTTCTGTTGGGTGATTCTTTTTCAACTTCTTTTTCATTTCTATCTTTGCATTTGACCATGGATAGACCTTTTAACAAAAAATCATGGACCATGGAGGAGACTTGTTTTAGCTGGACCTTACATTTCTCGGGGATCAAACATCTTTTCATTTTTCTACTGGCCCAAATGCAAATGGATTGGTATATGATTGTGCTTAATTTGGTGTCTTCTCTCCTACCATATCTTGATCTTACTATCAAAACTGAAGTTCTCAAGCCAATCTGTACAATTATACCTTCTTTGCTTTTGCATTGGTTTCGATAGGGACATGGATCCATTTCCAAGACAAACTCTCATGTCCCTGATTTGGAAGGTGGGAGTTTCAAAAAATCACTCAAGTCTGCTCATCCCGAATATCACTTCAACGAAAAGCTTGGTCAGAATTCCTCTATTCATGATGGTGATTGTTACTATCTTGGGCGGGACTCGTCAATAGACATGCACAAAGGATCCAGAAGAGAAGTGGCAGTTGATGGCAGATGCAACTATAAGTATATGGCTAAACATGATGGTGCAGAAATTAGAACTAGTACTAGCTCTAGCAGTGGTTTTCGAAGTCCCCGTACTGGAAAAGTCAATGGAGAGCAGGTGAAGCCTAGGTTCACTAGCTGCAATGAAATGAACCTTAAGATTATGGAGGAGGAAGATCTTGAACGCAAGCCTTCAAATTTTGTCCTGAAGGGAAGTAAGCATCGTTATTGTCCAGAGAGAGTGATCTCAAGTAAAGTTGAAAAGGTATAAACTATTTTTGTTGCTTCTTTTTTACCCAGCAATATCCTGATAAGTTTTCCTTGAGAATGATATATAGGATTACATCCATGTGGACAGACCACCAGTTGATGAAAACTATAACCTGGATCGCGTGAAGATACCCTGGGAGAGTGAAATGAGGGTAAGCTTTTTAGCTCATGTTAGTATGTTACTGTTTGAGATTCCTTTATATGGGTATGGTTACTTGAACTCTTCAAACAAAAATTTTGAAGGCTGCCAAAAGAGCAAAGGATGAAGACCCTAACCATCAAGAATATCCGAGGAATGCATCAGGGACACAATGCCATCCCAGACAAATCATCAGATGAGGTTTGACCATGTTTAATATCTTGATTTCTACTCCATCAGTATGTGTTGTATGCAGTCATGAGCGTGCAACTTATTTGGACATATAAGGCACCATTTTGAGATGTTTGACTGGATATCATTATCGTGGAGAATCTTTTTTGTTCTTAGATGGCTTTTGTAACTGATTTTAAAGATAGATTTGTATGTAAAGAACAGAAGAATATATGGCTGAAAATCGTGCCTCTAGTAATTGATTAGTCTCCATTACCTTTTCTTTCCCTTTCATAGAAGATTGATTTACGACACTTCAGAACGATGTATGGTCCATCTTCTGGACATTGTGCATTGCATAGTGTTCGACATAAATGTTTCTAGCTTTATATGTTTTCCTGGTAGACATTATTGAGTGTATTAAGTTCAGATTTACGATTATCAAGTGTTTCTATGTGTTATTACAAACAAAAGAATGTAGAGTCTAGAGGTTGTAGTTTCTCATATTAGAAAAAAAAGGGGGGGGGGGGGGGGGGGGGGGAGGGGGAGGGGGGAGGGGTTCTTGTATTTTGCTGTGTGATGGCAAAGGATGAACTTCTGTACGGGCATTGTAACTGTCCATAAGTAGTGGGATTAGTAACCTGAAAAAGGGATGTTATCTGCATCAGCCGCAACGACACGTTAAAGCACATTACATTAATTATAGTATTAAAATTCGTTACAGTGTCGGTTTATGTAAGTTAAATCCTTTAAGAATTTTCTTTACTGTTATGATGAAACGATCAGTATTCATCACTAGGTTGTTTCCTATAGACCTACCAAATTCAGGCCAATCGGAGTCCATAAAAATGTTATACACAATTAGCATATACTAATACATACGAAAAAATGAATATAATCATAAATTCATGTTGTATGACCCCAAGTCATAAAAAATAATCAACTCTCTAATCCCATCGACATTTGGCAAACAAACTCGCCCCTGCAATCTCAAAACACCATCATCATCTAAGGTCACCTTCGTGGAACCTCCACGCTGCACCGTGTCTCTCAGGACACACAAATGAGCATCATCAAACTGCCGATCACGGATACGCTCCAAGAATGAAGAACGAGCGACCATGCAAGCTAACACTCTGCTAGGCTCAGAAATGTCCAACCTCACAAACTGATTGGTCAAGGCCTGAATATCCAAAGCAAGCGGTCTTTGGCTGACCGGAACATAAGCAAGACTACCCATTCTGGCGAACTTCCTACTCAATGCATCGGCCACCATATTGGCTCTCCCCGGGTGGTACAAAATAGTAACATCATAATCCTTCAATAGCTCCAACCACCTCCACTACCTCAAGTTCAAATCCTTCTGCTGCTTGAACAAGTATTGCAGACTCTTGTGATTAGTGTACACCTCACACGTCACACCATATAAGTGATGCCTCCAAATCTTCAAAGCATAAACAATGGCTGCCAACTCTAGATCATGGATCGGATAATTCTTCTCGTAGATCTTCAATTGAATTGAAGCATAAACAATGACTCTGCTATCCTGCATCAATACCACACCAAGCCCAATACAGAAAACATTAGAATAAATTGTATAAGGCCTGAGCCTGTAGGCAAAACCAATATCGATGCCGAAGTCAAAGTTGTCTTGAACTTCTGAAAGCTCGCCTCACACTCATCTGACCATCTGAACTGGGCACCCTTCTGGGTCAACCAGGTCATCGGGGCTGCTATAGATGAAAATCCCTCCACGAACCGACGATAATAACCTACTAACCCCAAGAAACTCTGAATATCAGTCACTGAAGCTGGTCGAGGCCAATTTTTAACTGCCTCAATTTTCTTCGGGTCCACCTAGATAACATCTGCTGATACGACATGACCCAGAAATGCAATCGAATTAAACCAGAACTCGCACTTCGAGAACGTAACATACAAATGACTATCCTTCAGAGTCTGAAGAACCACTCTGAGGTGCTGCTCGTGCTCCTCGCAGCTGCGAGAGTACACCAGAATATCATCATTAAAGACTATCACGAATAAATCTAGATAAGAACACTCGGTTCATCAATTCCATAAATGCTGCTGGGGCATTGGTCAACCCAAATGACATGACCAAAAACTCATAATGCCCATACCAGTGCAAAATGCTGTCTTAGGGACATCAGACACCCTAATCCTCAGCTGATGGTAGCCAAATCTCAAGCCTATCTTTGTAAACACCTTCGCACCCTGAAGCTGGTCAAACAAATCATCAATCCTTGGCAGTAATATCACGTTGTTCAATTATCGGTAATCAATGCACATCCTCATCGATCTAACATTTTTCTTCACAAATAACACTGGCTCACCCCAAGGAGAAACACTTGGCCTGATAAATCCCTTCTCTAGCAAATCTTGCAACTGGTCCTTTAACTCTTTCAACTCTGGCGGGGCCGTGCTATACGGCAGAATAGAAATGGGCTACGTGCTTGGGGCCAAATCAAAACAGAAATAAATATCCCTATCATGCGGCATACCCGACAGGTCTGAAGGAAAAACCTCGGGGAACTCCCGGATAATAGGAACAGAGTCAATAGGAGGAACCTTTGTGCTGGAATCGCAAACATACGCCAAATAAGCTAGACACCCCTTCTCAACCATGCGTCGAGCCTTTACGTATGAAATAACACTGCGGGTGACATGGCCTAGGGTCCTTCTCCACTCCAATCATGGCAAATCTGGCAAAGCCAAGGTCACAGTCTTGGCATGACAATCCAAGATAGCCTAATACACGGACAACCAATCCGTTCCTAATATGACGCCGAAATTTACCATGTCTAAAAGCAATAAATCAACACAAGTCTCAAGACCCTCAAACACTACCACACAGGAACGATGAACTCGGTCGACCACTATAGAATCACCCACTGGTGTAGATACATAAACAGGGATACCCAAAGCATCACTAGTCATTGCCAGGTAGGGTGCAAAATAAGACGACACGTATGAATACGTAGACCTAAGGTCAAATAGCAGTGAAGCATCCATATCATAGACCAGAATAGTACCTACAATAACATCATCTGAAGACTCAACCTCTGTCCTGGCTCGCAAAGCATAACACTGGGTCTGGGCCCCACCTCCATAAACTATGTCTCTGGGACGATCGGCTACTGGCTGATCCCTACCTCTGCCGGTTTGAGCTCCACCTCTACGGTCTCTACCTCCACCTCTATGATCCCTACCCCCACCTCTAGCTGGCTGGGAAAGTTGTGGATCACCTGGTGCCTAAATCATAGGGCGAGGACCCTGCTGCTGAGAGCTACCCGAGGCTCGAGGGCAAAATCTAACAATGTGACCGGGGTCACCACAACCATAACAGGCCCTCGGCTGCTAAGATTGTTGGCCCTTTTGACCTGAATGTCCTCCCCGGAAACTCTATAGAGGGGGTGCACTGATGGGCTGCTAATCAGAATGATGATGTTGAGAACCACCACCACCTGGAGTACCATGAGAAACCTGGAGTGCTGACTAACAGGGTCTCGGTAAATGGCCTTTACCATAAGAATCCCTATTTCCAGACGAGGTACCACTGAACCTACAAGAATGACAAGGCCTGTTATCCGACACATGATCGCCTCCCCATGCAATGACCATCTCAACTCTGCGGGCTATATTGGCCGCCTCCTGAAAAGGAATCTCACTACCTGCTCTCATAGCCATTTGGAGATGGGTCGGCTGAATCAATCAATCAATAAATCTTCGCACCATCTCTCGCTCTATGGGGAGTATAACAATAGCATGGCATGTCAAATAAATGAACCGGTTCTTATACTGTGTAACTGTTATGGAGCCCTATTGGAGATGCTCGAATTGCATGCGAAGTGCCTCCCGCTGAGTGACTGGGAGAAACTTCTCAAAAAATAACTCTACCAACTGATCCTATGTCAATGCTGGCGACCCTGCTGGTTTGGATAAGCAATAGTCCCTTCACCAAGTCTTGCCGGATCCTGCAAGCCAGAAGGTGGCAAAATTAACCCCATTGGTCTCCATAATCCCATAGTCCTAAGAATCTCATGGCAGTTGAATAAGAAATCTTGTGGATCCTATGATGAAGCACCGCTAAATGTGGTGGTGAAGAGCTTGGAGAACCGATCAGGTCTCCATAAGGCGTCCGAAGACATAGCCACTCCATTGCCGGCCTAGGTTGCAGTACCTGGCTGAGCTGTCACAGCTGGCTGAACCATTGGGACATGAGCCTGGAGAGCTACCTACTTTGGAGTACGTGTAACATGAGTCTGAACCCCTCCTCCAGCCTGAGAAGTGGCTGGTGCTACTGGCAGCAAACCCGCTCTAGTGACACTCTCCACAAAGCCTGCCAATCTGACTAAAGCGTCCTGAAGATCTGGGGTGACCATGACCCCTCCTAGGACCTGAGCTGGGCCCACCGGAGCTACTGGGACTAGAACCTCCTCATCATAGTCAATATGAGGCTCCACCTCTCGGATTGTTGCCCGGGGTTGAGCTTTGCCCCTACCTCGACCTCTGGCACGATCTTGGCCTCTGCTCCTCACAGGAGCTACTGTTGGGGGCTCGGCTACTACGCGGTAGAAGAGGAAGCACGTGTTCTCGCAATTTGCGAAAGAATAGAGTAGAAAAATAATCGGTATCTGAGAAACAGAATCACACGACAAGAAAGAACAAAAGTGAAACTTTTCCTAACTCTATAGCCTCTGGGGGATAAATACAGACGTCTCCGTATCGATCACTCAGACTCTACCAAGTTTATCTTTGAGTAGCGAGACCTATGTAACCTAAAGCTCTGATACCAACTTGTCACGACCCGGATTTCCCACCATCGAAAATCGTGATGGCGCCTACTGTAGGAGCTCGGCAAGCCAAGCATTTAAACATTTTTTGATAACAACCCAACAATAGTAATAATAACGAGTCATTTAAATAAAAGCAGAAGTATAAAAATATAGATAACTGAAAAAACCCAAAATACGGAAGTTAATATTTCTCTACCCAAGACTAGAGTTACTATCTCACGAACCACTAAAGAGTGCTACAAACAAGTCTGAATAGAAAATACATAATGTTTGTCTAGGTACAATGAAAACAAACTGAAAATATGGAAAGGGACTGCGGCTTGCGAACGCCAGCTAGGCTACCTCGTAAGTCCCTGGACTAAAGTCAACTCCCGATCAATATACTACTGCTGTGGTCCAAAAGCTGCTCTGGTACCGTGATCTGTGCAAAAGAGCACAGAAGTGTAGCATCAGCACAACGAACCTCATGTGTTGGTAAGTGCCTGGCTTAACCACGACGAAGTAGTGACGAGGCTAGACAGGACTACCAAATCGACATGTGCAGTTCACTCTCTCTCTCTATATATATATATATATATATATATATATATATATATATATATATATATATATATGCAAGTAAATGGAAAGAATACAGAAACTAAATAATTAAGAGGGAGGGGAGCATACTATGAGGGAGTACAGTCCGGATATAAAGTCAACAATTTAAGTAAGAAACAGGACAATAACATTAATTAGTGAGAGCAGGAAAATCAACAGTTGCATAACATCAACCTTCATGATTTTACCCTCATTCTCACCAAAAGCAATCAAATAAAGTGCATGGCATCAGCCTTCGTGCTTTCCCTCACATAACTCTCATATCATGGCACAGAGTGATCCTTCGTAAAATTATATCAAATCAGAGTACAGAATATCCCTTCATGCATAAATAATCAAAACATAGCATGGATGAGCCTTCGTGCAAAGATAATCAAAACATGGCACGGAATGACCCTTCGTGAAAACATAATCAAAACATTGCACGGAATGACCCTTCGTGCATTATCACCCTTCCTCACCCAAACAGCAATCACAACCAAACGGGGCGAGGGAACAAGCAAATAATAAGAAATATCCCGACAAGGGAAAACACAATTAAATAGCTAAATCCCGACAAGGGAGCAACAACAACAACTTTCACATCCCGGCAAGGGAGAAAATCAATATACCCAAACCATCCCGGCAAGGAATTAATCATATCTCTTTCCATTTCTTCCATTTCTTACTCAATAGTATTTTTTTATCGTTCGAGCCAATGCTCCATAGAATTTACAATTAATAACTAATCCTCTTACTCTTCACATTATGTAGAACTCATCAATTAGCATGGAAGAGTCCCAAAAATAGCAGAATAAGTACAACCAAGGACCCACAGTCATGTTAGACACCAGTGTAAAGATACTCATCACCGTGCCTATACACCGTACTCGATTATTTAGCAATTAGCAATTAATAACACTCTAATCCTATTCCCTCAAGACAAAGTTAGATCAAACACTTACCTCATTCCAAAGAATAGCAATCAATCCTCAATTACCGCATTTCCTCTACAATCCAACTCTAAAATAATTATATATAGGCATAATTAATTCAATAGTATCAATAAAGACTCAATGGAAACATCCCATCGCCTAGATATGAATTTCCTACCATTCTTCGGAAAAGTCTGGAGGTCTAGTATCATGGTTGTAGGATAGGGGTTTCTAAATTTTTCATACTCCTTTCCCGGGGTGTGAGGCGTGGTAGGGCCGCCCATAGATGATTAGTTTGTGTTCTCTTTTGGTAGTCATTTCTGGTAGTTACTGTTTTGATATCATTGCATGCCTGTTTCTTTATGGTACATATGCATATTATGTTTAGATAATTTTTATGAGGTGTATGCTGGAGTAACTAATGCGGTTTTTGTTTTTTGTTTTTGTTTGCCTTTTTTTTTCCCCATGCGCCGAGGGTCGATTGAAAACAGCCTCTCTCTGCCCTCTCGGGTAGAGGTAAGGCCTGTCTACATATTACCCTCCCCAGACCCCATCTTGTGGGAATATACTGGGTTGTTGTTGTTGTTGTTGTTGTTGTTTCTTCGGAAAACACCAAAATTTGACACCGAGCCCACTTGGTCCAAACACGAGGCTCGAACCAAAACCCAATCACCCATGACCCCACAAGTTCAAATATATAGTTTATTTTACGATTCAACCCTAAATTGAGGTTGAATCACCCAACATTCTCAAAATCCTAACGCTACCGAAAATCCCTATTTTCTACTTTAATTTCATGATTTAGGTCTAGGAATTTGATAAATGATGATAGAAAATGAAGAAAATGAGTTAGATAATACTTACCCAAGAAGCTTTGGTAAAGAATAGGTCTAAAATTCGCCTATTTGTTGTGGATAAGATGAACTCGTGTGTTTTGGGTGAAAAATCCCATCACTGGTCTATTTTTAGGCTTTAAAAATAACTGGGCCAATTTGCCCTACGCGATCGCGGAAATAAGGATGCGATCGCGAAGGGTCCCACTGAATGGTCATTGCCATCGCGTGGGTGGTAATCGATCGCGTAGATGGGTACTGGGGGGTCCAAAAGTTTGGTCTATGCGAACGCAAGTCTACTGGTGTGAACGCATTGAAGGAAATGTTAAAGTAGTGTGATCACGTGATCGAGTACGGGAACGCGGAAGAGGAAAGAGCCAAAGGAACGCAATCGCGTAGGAGGGAACCACTGTGCAAAAATTACATATTTTCTACAACTTCCTCTAAGGCCAAAAACACTCCGAACCACTTCCGAATCACTCCTGAGCCTTCGGGGCTCATAACCAAACACACACACTAACTCAACAATGTCATACAAACTTAATCGAGTGATCAAATCTCCAAAACAACATCAAAATCAATAAATTAAACCTCAAAATTATCATTTTTCATTCTAACTTCATAAACTTCATATTTTGGATATTTAGGTCCGAAACACGTCAAATGACGTCCAATTTCGACCAAACTATACAGAAAGTGATTTACTTATTTCGGGGATCGGAACCAAAATACAAGACCGATACCATAATCTTTTAATCAATTTTATTTCCATTTTCCTTAATAATTTCAAAAATTTCATAGAAAAATTCTTTTCCTCGGGTTCTAGACATCGGATTTCGATTTCGGGTACATGCGTGAGTCTCATATTTTTCTACAGACACTCCGGGACCGTCAAATCACGGGTCCGGGTCCGTTTACCAAAATTATTGACTAAAGTCAACTTTAATCATTTTAAAACCTCATTTTTAAAATTTTCACAGAATTTAACATATAATCTTTTCGCTACGCGCCCGGACTGTGCACGCAAATTGAGGCAACTAATAGCAAGGTTTTCAAGGCCTCGGAGGCGCGAAAAAAGAGATAAATCCGATGATAACCCTTTGGGTCGTCACAAATTAGCTATTTACTTTAGTAGAAATATAATGGAGGAGGAGAAAGTAGAGATATTTTCCTTACTTGGACAACAACAAAGAAATAAAATGGGTATGTATTTAGGATTATCAACTATTGTGGGACGCTCAATGAAAAAGATGCTAGAGTTTATTAAGGATAGAGTCAAGACAAAAATAAAAGGATGGAAAGGTAAATTTTTAAATATAGCAAAGAATGAAGTAATGCGTAAATGTACTTGCAGCAATCCCTATATATGCCTTGTCTTGCTTCTAACTCCCTAATGGTCTATGCAGGAGGTTACATCTCTTTTTTTAAACTTTTGGTGGGGACAAACCGAGGATAAAAGGAATATGCATTTTGAGAAATGGGAAACATTATGTGATTCTAAATCAAGAGGGGGCTTAGGATTCAGGGATTTAAAGGCTTTTAATATGGCTTTGTTAGCTAAACTGACATATATTGTCGTACCCGGATTTGTTGTTAGCAAAAGTACTTAAAGAAAATACTTTCCAAACTCAACTTTTCTTGATGCTTCTACATCATCTACTGGATCATGGATATGGAGAAGCATTTTGCGGTGAAGAGATCTATTAGTTACTGGACTAAGGTGGTGGATCTCTGATGGGAAAAATATAAATATTTGGACTGATCCTTGAATTCCAAGAAATAATGGGTTTACTCCAAAAAGTATTCAAATGCAAAATAATTAAATATTAAGGTTGCCGACTTAATTGACGAAGATACACATACCTGAAAACTTCATAAGATAAGTATGACCTTTGAACCTGAAGATATAAATGCAATTTTGTCTATTCCAATATCCATCATATATCTTAATGATAGATTACTGTGGCATCATTGGAAATCTAAAAACTATGAAGTCAAGTCATGTTACTATTTAGCAAAGGGTTTGGGGGGTAAGACTATTAGGAATTCGGAAACCCAAGCGAGTCGTCATTCTTTTCCTAAAAGTTTCTGGGATTCTTTGTGGAACATAGAAATTAAAAATAAACTTGAATTTTTTCTAAGGAAGTGTGTGATTAACTCTTTGCCCGTTAATTGTACCTTAACTAAACAATTACAGAATCTGGATGAAACGTATAAGATTTGTGGTCTTGAATGTAAAGATATAGAACATATGCTATTTAGATGTCCCCGATCTCAGCTTGTATGTAAACAAAGTCCTATTAATTGGGCTTATATTGAAATATAACTGACTTTTCTGTTTGGTGGTACAACTTGTTCTTAATTTCTAAGCATTTTCCTGAATCTATAGAATTCTTATATTCGAGTGTTATGTGATAAATTTGGAAAGATAGGAATGCGCGATGCTTTAATTAGGAAATGTTAGAGCCAACTGATATTGTTTCTAAAGATCTTTTTGAGTATGAAGAATATAAAGATTTATTAACTAGTTGCCTCGTTGTACGATATTCAACTGGAAATGAGTTTGTGCCTAAACTAACAAATTTTCAAGATGATGTTGTATTATTTACAGATACAAGATTACGGTGTGATGATAGACATGCGAGTATTGACGTCGAGGCTTTGAATAGCCTTGAAGAACTGCTTCATGCCCATGGATCCCCAATTCACTATGTTGGGAAAACCATGACTACTGAAGCGATTGCCCTAAGAAAGGCACTTGAACGTGCTATTACTTTTGGATGGAAAAGTGTAAAAATTTTATTTGATGCCAAGAATGTTGTTGATATGATCCAAAAATAGGTAGCTACTTCATGGAAGATAGAAATGTTGTGTGAAGACATCTGGAAGCTATTAAGTATATTTGATCACGTGGAATTTCTTTATATTTCAAGGAAGTTAAACAAAGTAGCTCATAGTTTAGCTAAATTTTCTATTTCTTTGCTGAAGGACATCTCATGGGAGAAGTTTTTCCCAACTTTCGTTGTCCAGGATGCAAGAGTACATTTGAACTTTGTTGATTGTTGATACAACAATATGGAGTCTTTATTTTGCGAAAAAAAGACAAGTGTACTAGTCAAGGGCATTTTCTGATTATAAAATTTTTTGAAAATTAATAAAACAATCAGCGAGTGACTCAAAATTTATTATCTATGACAAAGTCCAATTATAATTTTTTAAAAAAATATTCAATCATCTTAATTGAATCAGTAACAAATGTAATAAATAGCAGTTGATAATAAATTAAAATTAGGAAGCATTCTGTTGTAACAAGTCAATCAACCTTAATAAGCCGCTTTTATTGGTTAGCATTTTGTGGGAAAAAAATATATGAGTACCATTCCTTATTTATAACTAAAATAGTTTTATTTTCTCCATTTCATTTTCAAAGTTTTCACTATGAAGAACATAAATCCTGACTATATTCAGAAACCACGAATGTGAAGAAAACAATATGGGATAATATTACAATTTTTTATTTATTTATTTGTGTCTCCAATTGGAAAAAGAAAAAAAATTCATTTTGTTACGAATAGAATTCTATTTGGAGTGAATGTCTATCTTGTAGAGAGTTTTACTTTGTGACTAAGTCATTTTTCCCCTATAAATAGAGGGTCTTACCCCATTGTAAATCATCCCAAATTTCAATAAGAATTTCGTCTCTCTCTTTCTCTGCAATATTATTCTTGTTCTTTCATTATTTTATAACACGTTATCAACACGAGATTCTACCGTTTCAAGAAGCTCTTTGAGAAGATTAAGCAAATATGGATATTTCAACTTGGATCGAAGTTCAATTGTAAAAATATTTGTTTAGTTGATTCATGTACGACACATACAATATTCAAAGAGAAGAAATATTTCTCTCATTTAAGTATATGTAAGACATATGTTACTACAATTTCTGGTAGTTGTAAATTAATTGAAGGCTCTAGAAGAGCTACTATAACTTTGCCTAAGGGAACAATACTTATCATAGAGAATGCAATGTCCACCTCCAAGTCCATGAGGAACTTGTTGAGTTTTAAAGATATCCGCAGAAATGGATATCATATTGAGACAACGGATGAGAATAATCTTGAATATCTCATCATTACCAAAAATATCTCCGGACAGAAAAGGGCTATTGAGAAGTTCCCATCTTTCTCTTGTGGTCTGTATTGGACAAGAATTAGTAAAATGGAGGCACATTCTATCGTAAACCAAAAGATTATCGATTCCAATACTTTTGTACTTTGGCATGATTGATTGGGACACCCTGGATCAATTATGATGAGACGAGTCATAGAAAAACTCTAATGGGCATCCATTAAAGAATTTAAAGATTCTTTTAAATGATGAATTTTCTTGCACTTATTATTATCAAGGCAAGTTAATTATTAGACCATCACCAACAAAGGTTGGAATTGAGTCCCCTGTGTTTTTGGAACGTATACAAGGGGATATTTATGGACCTATTCACCCATATAGTGAGTCGTTTAGATATTTCATGGTCTTAATAGATGCATCTTCTAGATGGTCTCATGTGTGCCTATTGCCATCACGCAACCTCGCATTTGAAAAATTAATGGCACAAATAATTCGGTTACGGGCGCAATTCCCCAATAATTCAATTAAGTCTATTAGACTTGATAATGTGCTGAGTTTTCATCTCAAACATCTAATCATTATTGCTTATCAATTGGGATAACAGTGGAACATCCTGTAGCTCATGTTCACACTCAAAATAGTCTTGGAGAGTCTTTAATTAAACATCTACAATTGATAGCACGACCGTTACTAATGAAAACGAGGTTGCCCACTCCTGTTTGGGGTCATGCCATTGTTGCATGCAGCAATGCTAGTTTGTCTCAGATTGACAAATTATCATAAATATTTCCCATTGTAATTAGTTTTGGGTCATGAACCTAACATATCCCATATAAGAATCGTTGGATACTGTCACGACCCCAAATCCTGTCGTGATGGCGCCCAGCACATTGCTAAGCCAGCCTGGCCAATCAATATCAACAACGGAGCTAGAAGCTCTCTTTAACCCATCTAAGCATTTCAAAATATGAAACAATAGTACAACAGCGGGGAAACCAAGTCCCAAAATATACTAACTCCCATAGGACCGAAGGGTCAAGAGTCATGAGCCTCTACTGAACATGAGTGTATAAAGGTTTACAAAATACCAAGTGCGGAAAGAAATGTCAATACAAAATTCAAAGACAGTAGGAAGGGATATCGGGTCCTGCGGACTCTGCAGCTACCTCGAATATCCACAAACGTCGCCTCGCACAGCTACTGGATCACTGCTGAGAGGTACCCGGATCTGCACACAAGGTGCAGGGAGTAAAATGAGTACTGCCAGACTCAGTGGTAATAAACAAGGGTAAGACAGCGCAGATAAGAAATCCGCAATAAAGCACTATGTAAAGCTATAGTCGGCTACCCTGTCATAGAATCAATCTTCACTGTACCTGTTTCCAACAATTACCAATAAATAGCATAACAACTAGCAGATGTAGCTAAATGCAATGCAATGCATGATATGACCGCTACGGCGTGTAGCCCGACTCCAATTTTGGGTACCCGTGCTCACCGTGGGGGTTCAGACTCCGGAGGGGCTCCTACAGCCCAAGCACATCTCATAGAGATATCCCTGCGGCGCGTAGTCCGATCCAACATATACCTCGCTGCGGCGTGCAGCCCGATCCACTACTAGTCAGCTAATATGCAGATACAGCCTCGCAGGCTCAAAAGTAGTTTTTGAAAACTCTTTTATCATTTTTCAGCTGGAAAACAGTAATATCAAGTTCCAGAGATTGGAATTTGCATAATAACAAAAATAGCTGCGGACTAGTAGTAAACTAGCATGTCTATATGATAAGACAATGATAACGATCCTCGCGGGATCCAATAATTGGCTCACGGCCCACAAGTATACTCAACCGCCCAAGAAGGGGGTTCCTCGGCTCAAGAGTGGCCATTATCACAATATATATATATGCAACCATCCGAGAAGGAGGTTCAACGGCTCGAGAATAGCCAATAATACAGTATCAACAGGTCGGACTAATATATAGTCTCCAGTTCATGATCGACCCCGCACTCTCAACAGTGTGCGTGTCTCGCCGCTATACAACGTCACAAAGTGGTATACCGGGGTTTCGAACCCGCTGGTCATTACCCACATCTATTACTCACCTCAATACAGCGCGACGACTATTCCGCAATGCCCTTGCCACGAGAATCAAGCTCCGCACGCGTAGAATCTGATCAAATACAGTAAAAATACAACAATTTAGGCCAATGGGACGACACCCAATCAATACAACTCAATTTACATCAAAATTCCCAAAGTTGTCAAAACCCGAGCCCCGGGCCCACATTCCGAAAATCTACGAAATTCACATTTCTGGAACACTCGTCTCAATACGAGTCTAAGCATATCAATTTTACCAAAATCGGACTCCATTTGCCCATTCAAAACCTTGATTTTCTTAAAGTCCAAGACTAGGGCTAAATCCTCCATAATTATCCCAAATTCCTCCATTTTCATGATATAATTGCATGATATTATCAATACTAATCATAATATGAGTTCATAGTTGATTACCCGATGATTTCCCTTGATTTCCTCCTCAAAATCGCCCAAAATCGCCCTTAAGCCGAGACCCCCAAATGTTAAAATGTTTCGGAAATTTTTCTAACTTCTGATACACTTACTTACAGAGCGATTTTCGCTTCTGCGGAACATTTTCCGCTTTTACGCTTCCGTATCCGCGACCAAAGCGGTCGCTTCGGCTGGTTCCGTGCCCAGCCGCCCAAATCCGCTCTCGCGATATACGGACCGCCTCGCGCGTCCGCTTCTCGCGAGCTTTTCCCGCTCCTCGCGCGTTTTCCCGCTTCGCGTCTAGGCGTCCGCTCGCGGACTCGCCTGGCCGGCTAGCCTTCCGCTTCGCGATATTTCCCCCATAGCCCTCGGCCGCTTCGCGGCTCAACATCCGCTTCGGCCGTGCCGCACCTGCGGGCTCCTTTCCGCTTCAGCCGATCACAAGCGCTCTCGCGCTCCAATATCCGCTTCGCGGACTCGCTCTCGCGACCACATTTCCGCAGGAGCGAAAATGACAGAACCGGAACTCTCCAACCCGCAATTTCCATGATTTTCTTCCGTTTAACCATCCGAAAACACCCCGAGGCCCCCGGACCTCATCCAAACATACCAACACATCTTAATACCTTATTCGAACTTGCTCCAATCCTCAAAACACGTCTAACAACATCAAAACTCATAATTCGCATCGAATTCAAGCCTAAATTCCTTAAAACATTCCAAATTGCACATTCAATCAAAAACCCGACCAAACGACGTCCGAATGACCTGAAATTTTGCAGGCACATCCAAAATCACCTAACGAAGCTACTGCAACTGTCGGAATTCCATTCCGACTCCCCGATCAAAATATCACCTACCGTTCGGATTTCGCCAAAATTCAACCTTAGCCAATTCAAGCCTATTTCTACACCGGGCCTCCAAATTCAATTCCGATCGCTCCCCTAAGTCACAAATCACCTCCCGGAACTATCCGAATCATCATAATCCGATTCCGAGCACTCTAACTCAATAGTCAACTCTTGGTTGACTTTTCATATTCAAGCTTTCTTCAAACATGCTATTTGTTTCATTTTCAATCCAAATCACTCCTAACTCACCCGATATACTCTAATACTGTTTTAAAAGCATAATATATGTAAATGCAAGGAAACGGGTTGATAACTCCCATAACGACGGGTCGGGTCATTACATTCTCCCCAACATAAACAAACGCTCATTCGCGAGCGGGTTGAGAAACATACCTGGAGTCTCAAATAAGTGTGGATATCTGCTCTGCATCTCCTGTTCGGTCTCCCAAGTTACTTCCTCCACGGTACGACCTCTCCAGTGCACTTTCACTGAAGCTATGTCTTTGGATCTCAGCTTACGAACCCGTCGACCCAAAATGGCTACCGGTTCCACATCATAGGTCAACTCCTCATCCAACTGTATTGTGCTGAAGTCTAACACATGAGACGGGTCTCCGACATACTTCCGGAGCATAGATACATGGAACACCGGGTGAACTCCCGACAAACTGGGTGGCAAAGCAAGCATATAAGCCACCTCCCCAACTTTCCTAAGCACCTCAAAAGGTCCAATAAACCTCGGGCTCAACTTCCCTTTCTTTCCAAACCTCATAACACCCTTCATAGGCGAAACTTTCAGCAACACCTTCTCACCTACCGAATAAGACACATCTCGGACCTTCCGGTCTGCATAACTCTTCTGACGCGACTGAGCTGTGCGAAGTCTCTCCCGAATCACCTTCACCTTATCTAAGGCATCTTGGACTAACTCTGTCCCTAACAACCTAGCCTCGCCGGGCTCGAACCAACCAACCGGAGACCTACACCGCCTCCCATATAAAGCTTCATACGGCGCCATCTGAATGCTGGACTGATAGCTATTATTATAAGCAAACTCCGCCAAAGGCAAATAATCAGCCCATGAACCACCAAAATCAATGACACAAGCACGCAACATGTCCTCCAATATCTGAATAGTACGCTCAGACTGCCCATCCGTCTGTGGATGAAATGCTGTGCTCAACTCTACCTGTGACCCCAACTCTCGCTGAAATGTCCTCCAGAACTGAGATGTGAACTGGGTACCTCTGTCCGATATAATGGAAATAGGAACTCCATGCAATCTCACTATCTCACGGATGAATATCTCTGCCAACCGCTCCGAGGTATAGGTAGTACACACTGGGATGAAGTGAGCTGACTTGGTCAGTCTATCCACAATCACCCAAACTGAATCAAACTTCCTCGCTGTCCGAGGGAGTCCACTAACAAAGTCCATAGTTATTCTTTCCCACTTCCACTCCGGAATATCATTACGCTGGAATACACCACCAGGTCTCTGATGCTCATACTTGACCTGCTGACAGCTTAGACACCGAGCCACATGGCTCACAATATCTTTCTTCATCTTTCTCCACCAGTAATGCTGCTTCAAATCCTGGTACATCTTCGCGGCTCCCGGATGAATAGAATACCGCGAGCTATGGGCTTCCTCCAATATCAATTCACGAAGGCCGTCAACATTGGGCACGCATATCCGGCCCCGCATCCGCAACACACCATCACTATCAATAGTGACATCCCTAGCATCATCATGCTGAACTCTGTCCTTAAGGACAAGTAAGTGTGGATCATCATACTGGCGCTCTCGAATACGATCATATAAAGAAGAACGAGCTACTACATAAGCCATCACCCGACCGGGCTCAGAAATATCCAGCCTTACCATCTGGTTAGCTAACGCCTGAACATCAACTGCTAGGGGTCTCTCCCCAACTGGAATATACGCCAAACTACCCATACTAATAGCCTTCCGGCTCAATGCATCAGCCACTACATTGGCTTTCCCGGGATGATACAAGATAGTAATATCATAGTCTTTAAGCAACTCAAGCCATCTCCGCTGCCTCAAATTTAGATCTTTCTGCTTAAACAAATGCTGAAGGCTACGGTGGTCCGTATATACATCACAAGATACACCATATAGATAATGCCTCCAAATCTTCAAGGCATGAACAATAGCAGCTAATTCCAAATCGTGAACAGGGTAGTTTTTCTCGTGGGGCTTCAACTGACGAGAAGCATAAGCAATGACCCTACCCTCCCGCATCAACACACAACCAATGCCCACTCCTGAGGCATCACAATATACAGTATAAGAACCTGAAGCTGTCGGTAGAATCAAGACTGGTGCTGTGGTCAGTGCTGTCTTGAGCTTCCGAAAGCTCTCCTCGCACTCCTCGGACCATAAGAAAGGAACACCCTTCTGAGTCAATCTAGTCAAGGGTGAAGCAATAGAAGAGAACCCCTGAACAAATCGGCGATAATACCCTGCCAATCCCAGAAAGCTACGGATCTCAGTAACTGAGGTCGGTCCGGGCCAACTCTGCACTGCCTCGACCTTCCTCGGATCTACCTGAATACCATCACAGGACACCACGTGCCCTAAGAATGCCACGGACTCAAGCCGGAACTCACATTTGGAGAACTTGGCATACAGCTTCTCCTCTCTCAATCTCTGCAACACAACACTCAAGTGCCGAGCATGCTCCTCCCACCAATCAAATAGACAAGTATGTCATCAATGAATACGATTACAAATGAATCAAGATACGGCCCGAATACACTGTTCATCAGATGCATAAATGCTGCTGGGGCGTTGGTCAACCCAAACGACATCACAAGGAACTCATAGTGACCATATCCGGTCCGGAATGCAGTCTTCATAATGTCAGACTCTCTAATCTTCAGCTGATGGTAGCCCGAACGAAGATCAATCTTCGAGAACACCCTAGCTCCCTGGAGCCGATCAAACAAATCATCAATACGAGGCAGAGGATACTTATTCTTCACTGGTTGCTTTGTTTAGCCGCCTATAGTCAATACACATCCTCATAGATCCGTCCTTCTTCTTAACAAACAGATCGGTGCACCCCACGGCGACACACTCGCCGAATAAACCCCTTATCTAGGAGTTCCCGAAGCTCGCTCTTTCAATTCCTTCAACTCACTCGGTGCCATCCGATACGGAGGAATAGAAATGGGCCGAGTGCCCGCACCAAGTCAATGCCAAAATCAATATCCCCGTCCGGCGGCATGCCCGCCAGGTCCGAGGGGAATACATCCGGGAAATCCCTCACAACAGGTACCGAATCAATGCTAGGAGATTCAGCTCCCACATCTCTCACAAAAGCTAAGTACGATAAACACCCTTTTTCAACCATCCTCTGGAGCTTTTAAGAACGAAATAACACGGCTAGGGACGAAATCGGCCGAACCCCGCCACTCAATCTGAGAAATACCAGGAATGGCCAACGTAACTGTCTTAGCATGACAGTCCAATACAACATGGTACGGAGACAACCAGTCCATACCCAATATAACATCAAAGTCCACCATACCCAACAATAACAAATCTGCCTGGGTCTCCAGACCCCCAATAGATATAACACAGGATCTATAGACATGATCCACAACAATCGTATCACCCACGGGGTGGATACATGAACAGGTAAATCAAGAATACCACGAGTCGCACCCAAATGATGTGCAAAATAAGAGGACACGTAAGAATATGTGGACCCCGGATCAAATAGAACAGAGGCATCTCTCGGACAGACAGAAATGATACCCGTAATCACGCAGTCGGAGGCAACCGCATCACGCCCGTCGTGAAGTGCATAGAACCGTGCCTCGGCCTCCACCAGATCTCTCCTCGCCCCGGGGCGACCACGAGAAGACCGACCTCCACCTCTACTAGACCGAGATGGTGCCGAAGAGGAGGGCTGATCCCTCTGCCGAGTCCTGCCCCTACGTAGTCGAGGGCAATGTCTCCTCATATGGCCAAACTCACCACACTCATAACATGCACCCGGTGCCGGAGAAGGGTACTGAAGGGAACCCCTCGCCGCAGAAGAACCCTGCTGAAATCCCTGTCGACCGCGACCATGCGAACCTCCGCTCTGGCTCCGGGCGGCCCGAATGAGAAGGTCTAGATGAGCGACCTCTGCTCCTGCTGGGAATGCCCTCTAGATGGAGCACCACCGAAACTACCAAGAACCACGAGGCCTCTTGTCCTCCCGCTCCTCTCTCTCTCGGCGACGATCCGCCTCAACGGAGCGTGCCATATCAGCAACCTGGCTCAAACGATGATGACAGAACTCGCTCGCCGGTCATAAGAATACGGATAGAGTAGTTGAGGCCATCAATGAACCTCCCTGATCCTCTCCCTATCATTAGGGATCATCCATGTGGCATGCCTAGCCAACCGTGTGAATCCGAGCTCATACTGGGTCACAGACATGTCGCCCTGAATCAACCACTCGAACCGGCGACGTAGCTCCTCGCGACGAGACCGAGGTACATATTTCTCTAGAAAGAGAGTAGAGAACTGCTGCCATGTGAGAGGTGCTGCTCTAGCAGGCCTACGCCTCTCAAACTCCTCCCACCAATCAAATGCAGGACCAGTGAACTGAAATGTAGTAAATGAAACTCCGCTGGACTCAAGAATACCAGCCATACGTAACATCCTCTAACACTTATCCAAGAAACCCTGGGCATCCTCGCCCTCAGCGCCACTAAAATGGGGTGGCCGAAGTCTACCAAACCTCTCAAGACGACGCTGCTCGTCGTCGGGCATAGCCTGAACCATATGCTCTGGAGCTGGTGCAGCTGGAGCAATAACTGGTGCAACCACCTGTGTGGGGACCACCTCTAGCGTCTGAAGTCCCTGAACAACCTGATCGGGTGTGCGAGCTGCAGGGGTCTGCTGACCACCCCCTGTCTGAGATGTCACTGCAGTAGCGGTAGCAGAAACTACCCGAGCCAAACTGGAACACACCGATAGTATCTGGGCAAGAAACTCCTGAAGACCAGGAATAGCAATAGATACAGTCTGGCCCTGAACTGGGACTGTTGGAGCATCAACCACTAGGGGCTGCTCCTGAATAGGTACAATGGGCGGGTCAGCTGGTATTGCCTCAGCTGCCCTACCTCTACCTGTAGCACGACCGTGCCCACAGCCTCTAATAGGTGGCAATGGAGGTCGTCCACCTTGTCCTGATGCTCGCGTTCTCGCCATCTGCGAGAGAATAGAATATAGAAGTTCAGTTCTCAGAACAACAAGATCGCACGACAGAGTTCAAGAAAAGTGAAGTTTTCCTAAAGGTTCGCAGCCTCCCGAGGATAAGTACAGGCGTCCCCGTACCGATCCACAAGACTCTACTAACCGGCTCAAGACTCACGAGGCCTAGTAAACCTAGGCTCTGATACCAACTTGTCACGACCCCAAATCCGGTCGTGATGGCGCCCAGCACATTGCTAAGCCAGCCTGACCAATCAATATCAACAACGGAGCTAGAAGCTCTCTTTAACCCATCTAAGCATTTCAAAATATGAAACAATAGTAATACTTATACTAACAGCGAGGAGACCAAGTCCCAAAATATACTAACTCCCATAGACCAAGGGTCAAGAGTCATGAGCCTCTAAAGAACATAAGTGTATAAAGGTTTACAAAATACCAAGTGCGGAAAGAAATGTCAATACAAAATCCAAAGACAAGTAGGAAGGAATATCGGGTCCTGCGGACTCTGCAGCTACCTCGAATATCCACAAACGTCGCCTCGCACAGCTACTGGATCACTGCTGAGAGGTACCTGGATCTGCACACAAGGTGCAGTGAGTAAAATGAGTACTGCCAGACTCAGTGGTAATAAACAAGGGTAAGACAGCGCAGATAAGAAATCCGCAATAAAGCACTATGTAAAGATGTAATCAAATACCCTGTCACAGAATCAATATCGACTGTACCTGTACCAACAAGTACCAGCAACACAGTATAACAACTAGCGTATGTAGCTAAATGCAATGCAATGCATGATATGACCGCTACGGCGTGTAGCCCGACTCCAATTTTGGGTACCCGTGCTCACCGTGGGGGTTCAGACTCCGGAGGGGCTCCTACAGCCCAAGCACATCTCATAGAGATATCACTGCGGCGTGCAGTCCGATCCAACATATATCTTGCTGCGGCGTGCAGCCCGATCCACTACTAGTCAGCTAATATGCAGATACAGCCTCGCAGGCTCAAAAGTAGTTTTTGAAAACTCTTTTATCATTTTTCAGCTGGAAAACAGTAATATCAAGTTCCAGAGATTGGAATTTGCATAATAACAAAAATAGCTGCGGACTAGTAGTAAACTAGCATGTCTATATGATAAGACAATGATAACGATCCTCGCGGGATCCAATAACCGGCTCACGGCCCACATGTATAATCAACCGCCCAAGAAGGGGGTTCCTCGGCTCAAGAGTGGCCATTATCACAATATACATATACACATATGCAACCATCCGAGAAGGAGGTTCGACGGCTCTAGAATAGCCAATAATAAAGTATCAACAGGTTGGACTAATATGTAGTCTCCAGTTCATGATCGACCCCGCACTCTCAAGAGTGTGCGTGTCTCGCCGCTATACAGCGTCACAAAGTGGTATACCGGGGTTTCGAACCCGCCGGTCATCACCCACATCTATTACTCACCTCAATACGGCGCGACGACTACTCCGCAATGCCCTTGCCACGAGAATCAAGCTCCGCATGTGTAGAATCTGATCAAATAGAGTAAAAATACAACAATTTAGGCCAATGGGACGACACCCAATCAATACAACTCAATTTACATCAAAATTCCCAAAGTTGTCAAAACCCGAGCCCCGGGCCCACATTCCGAAAATCTACGAAATTCACATTTCTGGAACCCTCGTCTCAATACGAGTCTAAGCATATCAATTTTACCAAAATCGGACTCCATTTGCCCATTCAAAACCTTGATTTTCTTAAAGTCCAAGACTAGGGCTAAATCCTCCATAATTACCCCAAATTCCTCCATTTTCATGATATAATTGCATGATATTATCAATACTAATCATAATATGAGTTCATAGTTGATTACCCGATGATTTCCCTTGATTTCCTCCCCAAAATCGCCCAAAATCGCCCAAAATCGCCCTTAAGCCGAGACCCCCAAATGTTAAAATGTTTCTGAAATTTTTCTAACTTCCGATACACTTACTTACAGCCGATTTTCGCTTCTGCGAAACATTTTCCGCTTCTACGCTTCCGTATCCGCGACCAAAGGGTCGCTTCGGCGGTTCCGGGCCTAGCCGCCCAAATCCGCTTCTGGCGATATACGGACCGCCTCCGCGCGTCCGCTCGCGCGGCTTTTCCCGCTCCTCGCGCGTTTTCCCGCTCTCGCGTCTAGGCGTCCGCTCGCGGACTCGCCTGCCGCGCTAGCCTTCCGCTCTCGCGATATTTCCCCATAGCCCTCGGCCGCTCGCGGCTCAACATCCGCCTCGGCCGGTGCCGCACCCGCGGGCTCCTTTCCGCTTCGGCGATCACAAGCGCTTCCGCGCTCCAATATCCGCTTCTGCGGACTCGCTCCCGCGACCACATTTCCGCAGGAGCGAAAATGACAGAACCAGGAACTCTTCAACCCGCAATTTCCATGATTTTCTTCCGTTTAACCATCCGAAAACACCCCGAGGCCCCCGGACCTCATCCAAACATACCAACACATCTTAATACCTTATTCGAACTTGCTCCAATCCTCAAAACACGTCTAACAACATCAAAACTCATAATTCGCATCGAATTCAAGCCTAAATTCCTTAAAACATTCCAAATTGCACATTCAATCAAAAACCCGACCAAACGACGTCCGAATGACCTGAAATTTTGCAGGCACATCCAAAATCACCTAACGAAGCTACTGCATCTGTCGGAATTCCATTCCGACTCCCGGATCAAAATATCACCTACCGTTCGGATTTCGCCAAAATTCAACCTTAGCCAATTCAAGCCTATTTCTACACCGGGCCTCCAAATTCAATTCCGATCGCTCCCCTAAGTCACAAATCACCTCCCGGAACTATCCGAATCATCGAATCCGATTCCGAGCACTCTAACTCAATAGTCAACTCTTGGTTGACTTTTCATATTTAAGCTTTCTTCAAACATGCTATTTGTTTCATTTTCAATCCAAATCACTCCTAACTCACCCGATATACTCTAATACTGTTTTAAAAGCATAATATATGTAAATGCAAGGTAACGGGGTGGTAATTCCCGTAACGACGGGCCGGGTCGTTACAGGTCAAGGCCGACTTGAGCTTCTAGAAGCCATATCGCACCAAAACGGGTCCGCAAAGAAGGTTAGGAATATATGTTGGGTTTGAATCGCCCTCTATTATTCGCTACCTCGAACCATTGACGGAATATTTGTTTACTGCACGATTTGCAGACTGTCGATTCGATGAGTCACTTTTCCCAAAATTAGGGGGAGAAGTTGGTGAAACCAAATGGAAAATTTTGTGGGAAAATCTATCATTATCTCATCTTCCACGTGCCTCTATTTGTAAAAAAAAGAGGTGAAAAAGATTATTCATTTACAGAGAATAGCAAATCAAATGCCAGTTGCATTTACGGATATGAAAAGAATAACAAAATTACATATCTATGCACAGAATGTTCCAATCCGTATTGATGCTCCTATTGGACAATCTTCTGGCATAGCTAATGAGTCAAAAGCACGCCTGAAACGTGGCAGGCCATTAGGTTCCAAAGATCGAAATCCTAGAAAAAGGAAAATAAATGATCAAAATAACACTACGAAAGAATCTCATGAAGAAATCCACGATTTAATAAATTCTGAGATTCATTAAGAATTCACTGAGCCCGAGACTCAAGAAAAAAGGAACTATCAATAAATCCGATCGATATTGAGATAAATTTGAATCTAGTGGATATAGTGGTGAACCCCAATCTGTTGGAGAATGTCGACAAATACTTGATTGGTCAAAATGACAAAAAGCAATCCAATCAGAGTTGAATTGACTTGCAAAACGTGAAGTTTTTGGGCCTGTAGTCCAAACACCTAATAGTGTTAAGCTTGTTGGCTATAAATGGGTCTTTGTATAAAAGAGAAATGAGAAAATCGAGGTACAAAGATATAAGGTACACCTTGTTGCACAATGATTTTCAGAAAGGGTTGGTGTCGATTATAAAGAGACATATTCACCAGTTATGGATGCTATAACGTTTCGTTATCTCATTCGTTTTGTTGTCCATGAAAAGCTTGACATGCATTTAATGGATGTGGTTACTGCCTACCTTTATGGCTTACTTGATAATGAGATATACATGAAAACTTCCGAGGGATTCAAAATGCCTAATGCAAATAATTCAAAATCCCGGAAAATATTTTCAATCAAATTGCAAAGATGTTTGTATGGTCTAAAGCAATCAGGACGAATGTGGTATAATTGTCTTAGTGAGTATTTATTAAAAGAAGGCTATATAAATAATGCCCTTTGCCCATGTGTTTTCATAAAGAAAACAACATCGGAATTTATTGTACTTGCCGTATATGTTGATGACATAAACCTTATTGGAACTCATATAGAACTCCAAAAGGCAATTGATTATTTAAAGAAGGAATTCGATATGAAAGATCTCGGAAAGACAAAATTATGTCTTGGTTCGTAAATTGAACATTTGGCAAACGGATTTTTTGTTTAACAATCTACCTACATAGAAAAGGTATTGAAACGTTTTACATGGATAAACACACATCCATTAAGTACTCCGATGGTTGTTCGATCACTTGATGTGAACAAGGATCCATTCTGACCTCAAAAAGTGATGAAGAGCTACTTGGTCCTGAAGTACCATATCTTAGTGCAATTGGTGCACTAATATATCTTGCCAATACTACAAGGTCTGACATAACTTTTTCAGTTAATGTCTTAGCAAGATATAGCCCTGCTCCCACAAGGGATATTGGAATGGGATCAAACACATATTTCGGTATCTAAAAACCGATATTGAATTATTTTATGGCGACAATTGCAATCCCGATCTTGTTGGTTATGTTGATGCTGGGTATTTATCTGACCCACACAAGGCTCGATCTCAAACAGGTTATGTGTTTACCTGTGGAGGCATTGCCATATCTTGGCGATCGACTAAGCAATCAATTGTGGCTACTTCATTTAATCATGCTGAGATAATTGCTATTCATGAAGCAAGTCGAGAATGTGTATGGTTGAGGTCTATAACAAATCTTATTAGAGACAAATGTGGTGTAAAATATGACAAATTACGCACAATTTTGTATGAAAATAATGCAGCATGCATAGCTCAATTGAAGGGAGGATTCATAAAAGGAGATAGGACAAAGCACATTTCACCAAAGTTATTTTTCACATATGATCTTCAAAAGAATGGTGATATTAATGTGTAACAAATTCGTTGATAATATGACTGATTTGCTCACAAAATGTCTACCAACGTCAACATTTAAGAAGCTAGTGTACAAGATCGGGATGTAAAGGCTCAAAGATGTGAATTGATGCTCTCATCAGGGGGAGTTAATGCGCGTTGTTCTCTTTTTTCTTTACAAGATTTTGTCCCACTGGATTTTTCTTGCAAGGTTTTTAACGAGGCGATCAAAAAGCGTATTATTAGATATGTTTACTCTTTTTCCTTTTCTAGATTTTTTTCCATTGAGTTTTATTTTAGTTAAGGTTTTATTGAGGCACATTACTTATTGAGTAGACATTCAAGGTAGACATTCAAGGGGGAGTATAATGAATAGAATTTTATTTGGAGTGAATGTCCATCTTGTAGAGAGTTTATTTTGTGACTAAGTCATTTCCCCCTATAAATAGAGGAATTTTATCCCATTGTAAATCATCCCAAAATTCAATAAGAATTCCCATTTTCTCTCTCTGCAATATTATTCTTGTTCTTTTATTATTTTATAACACATTTTGGTTAATTGTTTTTTTCTACTTTTCATTTTACTCTTTTCGTCAAAAGGCTTAGAAAACAAGAGTCAATGCATCTAATATTTTATGTGAGCTAATTTTATCAATTTTTTTTGTAAATAAAATGACATATTTAAAAAACCAATAGAAAATACCTTAAATCCTATATTTAACAATAAAAAGACGCTTAAAAATATTTGAAAGTTTGAAATGAAAGCAAAAATTAACTAAAGTAGAAAACATAATACTCCATATTTCCCTAGCTATTCAAAATTAGTATAATGGTATACATTTTTGCATATCATGGTTCTTTTTAAAGTAGATTTTAATATAATAACATTCGATATCTCACTAATTCGATTAATCCTAATTTACAAATTACAATGCATGAGTCACGAAAGGATAAATTTTTATTTTTTTATTTTTAAAATTCAAACTCAAGACCTCTAATTACTGCCATCTTATTGCTTCCTTTAGTAGTCCAAATTACTCCATTCATTCACTTTTAATTATCTAAAATGTATTTTACACCGTCTTTAAAAAATAATAAATAAAATATATATTTAACTATAATATTTGTAATAATGATAATATTTTATAAAGTTTTGGAAAAAATAATAAATAAAATATATATTTAACTATAATATTTGTAATAATGATAATATTTTATAAAGTTTTGGAAAATAATTTAGGAAATAAATAGTTAATAAAAATGATATAATAGGAAATAATTTAATTTTCTTTTGATTAGCTAAATGAACAAGTAAAAATATATTTTAAATATAATATACAGGTAAAAGTGAATATACTATGTTTTCCATCCCAAATAAGAGGCAGCTCCCTTCAAAAATCCATTTCAAAATAGAAAGAAGTAGAAATATGTAATCTAATTTTAGTTTAATTTTATACAAAAATCCACAGTCCACTTTTGACCACCTCACTCCTCTCTCTCTCCCGTCCTTCTCTCTCATCTGCAACACTTTGTACTGTGTGCGTGTGTGTGTACTGCTTCAGTTTTGTAAATTCAGATCAAAACGATATATTCCCCAATAATAGCTAGATTCTACTGCTTCACTTTTCAGCAAATCTCTCTGCCATTCTCTCTCCTAAAATCACACTATCTCTCTCATCAAAATCAGTGATATTTACTCTCATTGTCAGCCCATTTGCAGTTTCAGCTCTTTTAATGTTTTTTAACCCATTTTCGGTTTATAAGCTTTGTGGCGTTGAGACTAAAGCAGTGTTTTAGTCTCTGCATTTAAGGAACTGTTACTACAAATTCTTAAAGTCCTTGCAATTACTGAAGTATTAGTTCCGTCAATTTTAATCGGAGATTTTCTTTTAATTTTTGAGAAATGGGTTTCTTCACTATTTGAAGAATTTTGAGCTGAAAGGAATGAATTCAGATGTCAACAGAGCTAGTGGAACAGTTGAAAGGGATATTGAACAGGTAAAAAGAAAAAAATTACTGTCTTATTCTTCCAATTTTGTCATTATTTTTAAGCCCCATCAAACTATTGCTTATTACTACTATACTACTACTACTACTATTTCTTCCTTGACATAAATTTGGAGGATGCACTTTCGATTTTAATAATTAAAATATGAGGGTGTGCCCTAATCATCAATGAAGTGGCAGGAGTAATATGGAGTTTCGACTAGCGGCACTTTCGAGATGCTAACTTGTTTATATATATAAAAAAATCTTTTCAATTCCATTTGACTCGGGGCGTCAAGTTTAATTCTCAATGGAGGCACAAAGAAATACTAGGTGATTTCTTTTGATCTGCTTATGCCCTAGTGGGCAGAGTTACCCGCTACCTGTGCTAATTGGAAGTAACAGGTATCCGATGGAATAGTCGAAGTGCACGCAAGCTAGTCCGGGTACTACTGTTATAAAAATAAATAAATTAATTAGGTGGGTTCTCGAAATTATGCTTGGCACCTATACTAAGTTAATTTATTCATCCCCTAATTTCCTTGCCTTCAATGTTTAACCACTCATGTTAAATGAATAATTAAGTAAATTAAAGTGTACTCTCTCTCATAGATTAAGCTTTTGGATGAGATAGTTACACTTAAAAGGCAGCCCGGTGTACGAAGCATCCTGCGTTTACACAGGATCCGGGGAAGGGTCGCACCCCGAGGGAATGTGATGTAGGCAGCCGATCATAATACAAACATTTGATTTCACGACTCGAACCCATGATCTATAGGTCACGCGGAGACAACTTTTCCATTGCTCCAAGGCTCCTTTTCACATGGTGTTAGAGCAGACACAGGTCTTGAATTTTTGTCTTATTGCCACCCATTATAGAAAAAGACCTTACATATGCTTGGCCCAAGAATCAGGCTGCACATTAGGGGGCGTGTTAAAGACATAATTAAGTAAATTAAGATGTATTCTCTCTAGTAGCTTAAGTTTCTAAATGAGATGGTCATACGCCCAACACCTCATTTCGTATTCCTCTTCCTTAGTATGGTCTGCTTTATGGAACACTTACGTCCTCATTTGAAAAATAAGGTTTTGTTTTCTTCTTTGAGCATGGGGTGAATGGGCAATGGTGCCAAGATTTAGCTATGGTATAACAGCTTTTGGGAGAGAAAAGTTATGAACCTTGTTTACTGCAGTGGGTTAAGACAGAAGCAAGATTCATTGGCTTGAAATTTTTATTGGCTAAATTCCTTTGCATTTGATTTATATCAGGCGATAACCGCTCTAAAGAAGGGGGCATGTTTGCTGAAGTATGGAAGAAGGGGAAAGCCAAAGTTTTGTCCTTTTCGTCTGGCAAATGTAAGTATCATTCCATTCTTTATTTAATTTTGGACATATGGCTTGCTTTTCTTAGCATTAAAATAATGAAATTCTATGCATCCCGACTCTGTAATTATACTAGCTATCCGAGTGCGAGAAGGGCGTCCATGTAGATCCAACTATAACGCAGTTTGGTGAGACCCCACATCTATACGTAACAAGAATCTATATCATTTATTTGAGAGACCGACATAGAGTTCTCCGTACTGGACGTAACACTGGCTGCTAGGAAGCACGTAATAGGTGGGTATTGGCATCCTCACCCTGAATTTGATATATCAATGAAGCAAATTAGGACATTTCCCTTGATCTTTCTCCTTGATTTTACAGCCGAGCTGAAGTTTGTGGTATTTTGGCATATCTTCAGTTTTATGTGTCAGTGTGTT
Organism: Nicotiana noctiflora; assembly: GCA_032618575.1. NCBI lineage: Eukaryota > Viridiplantae > Streptophyta > Magnoliopsida > Solanales > Solanaceae > Nicotiana > Nicotiana noctiflora. The sequence goes on along the minus strand of JASVEL010000875.1, from coordinate 58,551 downwards.
GATATTTCATCCTAAATGCTTGTCAGTTTCTGATTAGTGATTGTTAATGTTTACTATCATAATTATACTTGTCAAGAAAGTAAAAGATGTTTACCATCATGATTGTAGTTTGTTCCTTTTGGTTACTCCATCTTCAGTTTTTGCATGCGTGTATCTCAGATTGAAGTAGTGTCCTTCAAATGATGAAAATAATACCACAGGTAAGAGAGTGTGGGTTAGGAAGCTTGAAAAGTAAACATAGGTAATCAAAACTCCTATAAACTATGGCCAATTTGGAAGTGATACTATCCAAACTGCCATACGCTGAAGAGAAGCAAAAATAAACGCGCTATCTCATGATAATAAATCAGAAAATGAGACTTAATAAAAAATTGGAAGTTTGAGTTCTCTTCCAAATGCCTACCTTATTGTGTCATCCAGAATTCCATAACTTCGATGTGGATTATCTATGGTTAGTGGATACACATTCATCAGAGATACCCATGTCAAGGTTCTTTGTTCACATTCGTGCAGCCATGTAACCTTTGTGAAGTAGTGTTTTTGACTGCTGTTAGAATACATGTGGTAAACTTCATCCTAGGCAGTTTGTTCTTAGTTTCCTTGTTCCAGTAGTGCCAGCGTTTGAGTTCATGTCTCTTACTTTTTGGGGTTTAAACCTAAAGTCTTTGACGGATGGCCATTTCGTTATTTGTCATTGTGTATGACTGCTTATAGATAAACCTGTTATTGATATAAAATAATCCCATGCTTGCTGTTATATCGGTTGTTCACTTTACCTTAATTTATTGATGTAGGAATTTACTACAGCAATTGTGCTCCTCTGAAACTTAGTGTTTGAAGTATATAAATTTGTCATTATGGTTTCAGGATGAGTCTGCTCTGATATGGTTTTCTGGTAAAGAGGAGAAACACCTTAAGCTAAGTCACGTGTCAAGAATAATATCTGGACAGCGCACTGTAAGTTCCCTCTGCTGAAGATACTAATCTCCATTCTACAACCTTTTTGACATGTATCTATTTGATTCTATTCTACAAATTTATCCATCTTTATATATCTCTTTTTGTGGTTTTAAAATGGATTTCGAAAAACTTATATGGTGAAAGGTCGGATGACTCGTTCTGTGTGCTCACATCATTTCACCAAAGATTTATATGGTTAAATGTATGTGCATTAGTGGCTTTCAGTTGTTAACTGAAGTCAATGACAGATGAATTTTTCAGTTATCTTCAGTGTGGTAATTATCTTGCATCTTTTCTTGGCCCTTGAGCTTCTGTTTCAACAAAAGTATAAAATGTTTTATGTTATTTGGTACAAGCAATCCCCACTCTCTTTTCATCGGTGAACTGAAAAAAAGAAGTTAGGAGACTAGAAGTTCCTTGGAGAGGCATGTGAATCCAATTTGCATAAAAGTATAGAGATCTAGCCAGATAAGCAACTTGAATGTTAATTTGATACAGAATTTTAATCACCGTTCTTGAACTGTGACATCAGCATGTCCACAAATTTGTCTCAAAGCATAGCTTCTTTATTTTCTTTTGGAAGTATCGTGTTAATATATTCTAGTCTTTTAAAGACAAAATTAAGAGAAATAAGAAAGAAGAAGTGAATGGAGTATGACTGGATGAGTAGGATCAAACATCTTCTGCTGAAGGAATTTTTGCTTACATGTCATGGTTAATCGATAATCATATGATGTATTAACTGTTTTTTTTTCATTTCTCTATCTCTTCTCTATCTCTATCCACATATGCTCTTATCAGAAAGTATAACTGCATTTGTTCTTCATTAAGTAACTTGGATCACATGTGAAGTCTTGTGTGTATACATTAACCTATTAAAACTATACTAGATGTTACTCGTGATGTCTTCTCAAATGTTATATACCTCATTCTGAGGAAGTATTACTGAATTTGATTGGTTGTTTTCATGTTTAATCTAAGTATTCGTTCTACATAGATGGGCTCACTCTTTGGTTAAATTCCATGACTCCACGCTATAATAGCGCTCGTTAGTTTGATTTTATCAGCCTTAGTGGTTGATTAACGATTTTTTTTGGCTTGTTCCGTTCATAGTTACATACTTTGATGATAATAATTTGGTGTCAATGTCTTTTTCTTTTTTATTTAGCAATTCTAGTCTTAATGAACATGGCTTTTGGTCTAGTTGAACCACCTATGTTAAAATGTTTAGTGGTGCGATTTAATTAATAAGCTTTCTTCTGCTCTTTTCCAGCCAATATTTCAAAGGCACCCACGACCTGAGAAGGAGTACCAATCTTTTTCACTCATATACAATGATAGATCACTGGATTTGGTAAGAGTTTCATTAGTGACAGCTGTGTCCTTTTTAGAGGGAAAGTCTTGTACGTAATTCATGCAATTCTGTCTTATTCCATTGTCATTTGAAATTGTTGCACCAACTAACTCTCTCACCTTTCTCTTCAATCTTATGTCTTAGATATGCAAAGATAAAGACGAAGCAGAGGTATGGTTTAGTGGCTTGAAGGCTTTAATCTCACGTGGACACCAGCGAAAGTGGAGAACAGAATCAAGGAGCGATGGAACTCCTTCTGGTGCTACTAGTCCCAGAACATATACGCGGAGAAGCTCTCCTCTTCATTCTCCTTTTGGTAGTGGTGATAGTTCACAGAAGGTACATCCTGTTTCGCACGTCTAACCATGCATATGCAGATGAAACTTTATATTTGTCAATTTTCATGTCAAAATTATATAATTTCATTTTGTTCCTCTAAGATGCTGAATAAGATCCTTTATTTCCATCAGGGTGGTGGTGATCAGCTTCGCCTTCGTAGTCCATATGGAAGCCCACCTAAAAATGGTGTAAATAAGGCATTCTCTGATGGAATTCAATATAGTTTACCACCCAAGGGCCTTTTCACTTCAGATACTGCTAGTGCTTCTATTCATTCCTTATCTTCTGGAGGTTCAGATAGCATACATGGTCAGATGAAGGCAATGGGGACGGATAACTTTAGAGTAAGCCTTTCAAGTGCTGTTAGCTCATCAAGTCAAGGTTCTGGTCATGATGATGGTGATGCATTGGGAGATGTTTTTATCTGGGGGGAAGGGACTGCGGATGGTGTACTAGGCGGTGGACTTTATAGGATTGGCAGTTGTAATGGTGTCAAAGTAGACTCTTTATTGCCCAAAGCTCTAGAGTCTGCAGTGGTACTAGATGTCCAAAATTTAGCTTGCAGTGGAAAACACGCAGCACTAGTGACAAAACAGGGTGAGATTTTCTCCTGGGGTGAGGAATCAGGAGGCAGGCTTGGGCATGGTGTCGATTCCGATGTTTTGCATCCAAAGCTTATAGATTCCCTTGGCCATACTAACATTGAGCTTGTTGCGTGTGGTGAAAATCATACTTGTGCTGTAACACTTTCTGGTGAACTGTACACATGGGGTGCCGGTGATTTTGGTCTTCTTGGGCATGGGAATGAAGTTAGTCATTGGGTGCCCAAAAGAGTAAATGGACCCTTAGAGGGCATACATGTTTCTTATATCTCCTGTGGGCCCTGGCATACCGCCGTGGTGACCTCTGCTGGCCAACTATTTACTTTCGGGGATGGAACTTTTGGAGTTCTTGGTCATGGAGATAGAAAAAGTATTTCAAAACCCAGGGAAGTGGAATCTCTGAAGGGGCTCCGAACTGTTCGAACAGCTTGTGGGGTTTGGCATACTGCTGCTGTTGTTGAAGTCATGGTGGGAAACTCTAGTTCAAGCAATTGTTCGTCGGGGAAACTTTTTACTTGGGGTGATGGTGACAAAGGTCGACTTGGGCACGGTGACAAGGAGTCAAAACTTGTCCCTACATGTGTTGCCGCTCTTGTTGAACCCAACTTTTGCCAGGTTGCTTGTGGACACAGCTTAACAGTTGCTCTAACTACTTCAGGTCATGTATATACAATGGGAAGTCCTGTATATGGCCAACTAGGTCACCCTCAGGCTGATGGGAAGCTTCCTTGTCGGATTGAAGGAAAACTTTCAAAGAGTTTCGTGGAGGAGATAGCATGTGGTGCTTACCATGTCGCTGTATTGACTTCCAGAACTGAAGTTTACACATGGGGAAAGGGAGCAAATGGAAGGTTGGGTCATGGTAATACAGATGACAGAAACTCTCCCACCTTAGTGGAAGCTTTAAAAGACAAGCAAGTCAAAAGTATTGCTTGTGGTACTAATTTTACTGCAGCTATTTGCCTTCATAAATGGGCATCAGGGGTTGACCAATCCATGTGTTCTGGCTGCCGCCTTCCTTTTAATTTTAAAAGGAAGCGCCACAACTGTTATAACTGTGGTCTTGTCTTTTGTCATTCATGCAGCAGCAAGAAATCGCAGAGGGCATCAATGGCACCAAATCCCAATAAACTTTATCGTGTCTGTGATAATTGTTGTAATAAACTGAAAAAAGCTATTGAAACCGATGCATCATCAGAGACTTCCATGAGTCGAAGAGGAAGCCTGAACCAGGGGTTTATTGATGGCATAGACAAAGAAACTAAGTTGGATACAAGGTCTCGACCTCATCTTGCTAGATTTTCTTCGATGGAGTCCTTCAAACAAGTTGAAAGCCGCTCTTCCAAACAGAAGAAAAAGTTTGAATTCAACAGCAGTCGTGTCTCACCTATCCCCAGTAGTACCTTGCAATTGAGAGCTCTCAATAGTTCTAAATCTTCTAATCCAGTTTTTGCGTCATCCAAGAAATTTTTCTCTGCTTCAGTTCCCGGATCAAGGATTGTTTCTCGAGCAACGTCACCAACATCTAGACGGGCCAGTCCACCTCGTTCTACTACACCAACTCCAACACTGGGTGGACTTACATCTCCAAGGATTGTAGTGGTTGATGTTAAAAGGACAAATGAAAGTCTTGATCAGGAGGTTGTTAAACTAAGATCACAGGTAGGTTATTTGTTCACTATGCAACCATCTCCCTTTGATCCAGTTTCTTCATTTGGCTACATCTTGTTATACTTATAGCTGATATGGATCCTGAACTATGCAATAGGTACTGATGCAGTTTCTTCACTTTCTACATCTTTTTATACTTGTTTCTGATGTGGATCTTGAACTTTGCAATGATGTGCTGATTTGGCCCGTCAAAATTAAGAAGTTCCAAACTGTCCTACTTTTGTGGAAAGTGTTAAGTTGGATTTTGTCCAGCCGATGGTTGGAAAACTGAGATTGACACTTGTGTATGAGTTTAATATGTGTGCGAACTTTTAATAGTGCGATGTGTCAAAATGCAAGACATCGGTTAAGAATAAATAGTATCGTTGGGCTTTCAGATACTTGTCAGCACCTCAATGGTGTGTATAACACAGTTAAATACTGGATGATTTGCTGGGTTTTTAACCAAAAAAAGTACTGGATGAGCAAAAATGACAAGTTACACCTGATCTTATTGTGTAGAGTGAAAAACTTATCCAAGTGCATAAACAGTATTATTTGACCAGATAAGTGATAGCATGTTGATAAGGAGACGACGAATCATAGCTGTTATCTGTACTATGTATTTTGTATTGATCTTTCAATTATTTTGCCACTTTAAGGACACTATTTGGCTTCTCGGCAGAGGTACTGTCTCACGTCCTCTGGTTGCTGTACATCTGAATAGGCAAAAATCTACTCTAAAGGAAAGCCAATAACCACTTAAAGAATAATGGCATTTGCACTAGAATGTCAAATCGCATGCTGTTGAAATTTTCTCTTTTCGGGGGTGGGTGGTGGGGAGAAGGGTCAAAACATGCTGTTGAAAATTGGAAGCCCAATTCATGAGTCCTTCGTTACTTATTTATTTTTGAACCCCTAGAACCTTCCTTACTGTCAAGGTTTGTCTTCTTTATTCGAGGCATTTGGCATTCTATTCATTTAGGAAAATAATGGCACTTACTGCTATACATAATAGCTATAAGCCAAAATTGTGAATTTGTATGGAGACATAGAGGGTGCAATATCTTGCAATAAGATATTAGATGATTCTCAGACACATCATTTGAAATATGAATATCACCCATCCATTTTATCCTAAAATTCCTTATTTAAAGATGCTCCTAACTTCTTTTCTCTTTCCTTTTTGCTTCTTGTTTTCTTGGGGAGGGAATAAATAGGTCGTCTATGTGTAAGTTGCGAGGCTTTATCTTCATATGGAATGCAATAGGTTACAGTAAAAAATGCAAGCCTGTTCCTGACTTGCAAAGGTACTATATATTTTTTCCTTTTTAGCACTGTTTGACTATCTTCATTTTAGGTGGAAACTCTTACACGCAAGGCTCAATTTCAAGAGGTAGAACTAGAAAGAACTAGTAAGCAGCTGAAGGAGGCAATGACAATTGCGGGGGAGGAGACTGCCAAATGCAAAGCAGCAAAAGAAGTGATCAAATCACTTACTGCTCAAGTGAGTTAGATTCTTTTAATGATTAGACTTTCAAGTTTTGTGTCACAGTTGTGCATATGTATGAAAAAAAATGTGCTGCTCTTTTTTGTCGGCACAGAAAAAGTTAATGGTTCAATGAATGAGTTGAACACTTGAGCCAATATGTGTAAAAGTATTTCTTGTTTGTAACTTTTCTTACAAGCAAAAATAGGATAAAGATTTCATTCTACTTATAATTTCTAAACTATAAACACCTTTCTTATAAGAAGTCCAAATTATGAAGTAGGGTGAAAATGAGCCCAGACACAGTAAGGAATAGTTTCTCCTAACATTTTCGTGTTTGGGGTTTTTTAGTCTGTTCCCTTCAATGTTCGGGTTGCATGGGCCATTGTTTTGCGCCATCATTTAGTATATCACCTTTTTACTCTAATATTCATACTCATCTCTTTGCCGCCCTTTTCAATTAAGATAGGATGATCTACATTGAATCCTTTTTTTATCAGCTAAGAGGCACTTGATTAATTGCCAGCGACGAGTGAATGCTGGAATGTAATTAAAGCCAGAAGTGAGCAGCATTGCAGATTCTGTAATATTTTAGTATGTAAATTATTATTAGGGTTCCAAGTTAAGAATATTGCATACATATGGTAGAATCATGTAGATATGGTGCAGATATGGTAGAATCATGGATATGGTTTACATTAATTAGAATCAACTAGAAATCAATTAGATATGTTATTTCTTTGAAATTATTGAACCTTGATTTGTTTCCTAGTTTAGGATAAGTGTATGTACTATTTAAACACCCTATAGCTCAATTCTTTCTCCCGTGTATTTCTTCATTTCTCACAGTTTCATTAGCTTCTCGTGCTAATTTGTATTGCTTTCGTATTTTTTATAGCTGAAGGAAATTGCTGAAAGGCTGCCAGTAGGTCCTGCCCGAAACATCAAATCTCCTAAATCTGTTTCCTCCGAGTCCAATATTACCTCTAGTGACATACCAAATGGCTGTATCGACCAAGTTCGTAGTCAACTAACTTTTCAAGAACTGGAGTCAAGTGTATCTAACAGCCATTTGCTTTCTAATGGATCAAGCAATGCCAGTAATCGCAGTGCTGCTCACAATAGACTGGGGAATTCAGAGGCAACAACAAAAAATGGAGGCAGAACTAAAGAATGTGATTCCCGTAACGAGAATGAATGGGTTGAGCAAGATGAGCCAGGTGTATATATCACTCTTACCTCCCTACCTGGAGGCGTCAAAGATCTTAAAAGGGTTCGCTTCAGGTAGGTTAAGTCAACATTAATCATAATGTGCAATTTTCTGTCTTTCTACATTATTCATCTAGTAAATGATCTCCTATGAAGGGCCGGCTTGGCTCAGCGGTAAGCTTGCTTGCCGTGGTGTGTCAGGTCGCGGGTTCGAATCAGCTTCTCTGCAAAGCAGGGGGAAGGCTGCCTAGAGTATTCCCTTCCCCAGAACTGGGTCGGACTTTTTTTAAATGATCTCCTATATATTCATGTGTATTTGCTGTTTCAGCTATAGACCTCTTTTTACTTGTCAAGATTGCCAAAACTTCATTTCACAATGATTATAAATTGAATATCATGTAATCTTTGTTTTTGAATGGAATCAAGGCTAATGTATGTCAAAACCTGCAGTCGGAAACGGTTTAGCGAGAAACAGGCAGAACAATGGTGGGCAGAGAACCGTGCAAGAGTTTATGAGCTCTACAATGTACGCGTGGTCGACAAGGCAAGTATTGGCACTGCAAGTGTGGATTTAGCACATTGAGATATGCAATTTACCATTTGTACATGAGCTTTCTTTTTCTTTTTGGTTCTAACTCAACTTCATGCCCCACAATGAGTATCATGTTGATCCTAGAGTTTTAGTTTTCCACAAATTGGCATAGAAGAACTAGGAATTAGATTTGCTTGTAAGTTTTTGCAATTTTTCATATAGCCTAGAAATCCCCATTGAGTCCGCCCATCTACCCTTCCCTATTAAATACCAGGCTCTTGTGCGGCAGGATTCAAATCCATGACGTGCGCTACGTTCTTACCAGGAGACCATAGCTTTGGGGGCTTTCTATTATTCATATGGGTTAATCTCTCTATTTGATTTTCTCCCTCCCTTGTTGCTGTGTGGGGTATAGAGATGTAAAGTTTTAGTCGGTTGCTTGCCCTTGTTGGGAGATGCTTCCTTGTAAAATTTTCCAAGTTAATGCATATTTGGATTTCAAATCCATACTCTCTCTGTATTTCCTTGTGGTATTATAGTTTTAGCCCGTGCCAGAAATTATTTACATTCGTAGCCAATAAAGTGTATAAAATTTGTATATTGTTGTATATAACATACAGAAGGTATATATATACAAAAAATATACAAAAATATTTTTTTGGGCTACTATTTTGAGGGCGGCTATATGGTGTCATTTTCTCTATTTCCTTTCACTTGTAAATGGCTGATATAACATAACTGTTAATCCTCGTGTTCAATTGTCTTTTGTTTATTCACTTGTATATTATATTAACGATACAACAACAACGACCCAGTGGAAGCCCACTAGTGAGGTCTGGGGAGGGTAGTGTGTACGCAGACCTTATCTCTACTCCTTCGGGTAGAGAGGCTGTTTCCGAAAGACCATCGGCACAAGATACAAAAAAGACAAAGGATATATTATATTAACGAATAATGGAGAATATATCAAAATATTGATTGAAATGTCTGTTTGATTACAATTTGGATAGTTTAATTGCATTAAGAATAATGAAAATTTTAGAAAATGATGTCAAAAACGTCCCATGGAAAAAGGTCAAACAAGTTTTTAAAAAATGGAGCACAGAACTAAAATCATACCTTCTTCAGTAAATTAAAACTTACATCGAGCAACTCTTAAGAGGTCTCTTCTGAATGCAACTGTCTTCTTTCTTTTATCCTTTTAACTTATTTTTTTGAAAGAATAATAGAAGCAACAACAACAACAACAACAACCCCGTATAATCCCACAAGTGGGGTCTGGGGAGGGTGATATGTACGCATGCCTTACCCCTACCCGAGGGCAGAGAGGCTGTTTCCAGGTGGTTAAAGTAATATGATACCCATATTGTGGTTTCAAGTAATATGATACCCACATTAGTAAGAGGTAGCAAGTACCTACTGGAAATAGTAGTCGAGATACACACAAGCTAAGCTGGCTCGAACACCACCGTCCTAAATAAAAACCTTATTCCCCTCAATTGTTTTATATAATTTTATATTTAAATTATTATTGTAGGTGACTAAAATATAGTTAAGTATAATGTAGTTTTAACATTAATAATTTTATTTTTTTAATGTCTGATTAGCAATTTGTATATGGAAATATGCTATATGAACCTCCTATCAAATGCAGTCCATAGTCTGCACTAGTTTGCGTGAAGGAACAAAGAACTAGTAATGGATATTTCATCTGCAGATGTTTGCCACTACTTGATTGTTATTGTGTATTTATGAACTAGTCCCACAAATTGGACAAACTCAGCTCAAGAGCTTTAAAAACATCTACTAGCAATAAAAATTGATTTAACAAACAAATTCTCTTCTAGCTTGTATACAGAATCGACTGAATGTAATTGAAAAAAAGAAAAAAGTTCAACCATCATAAGCAAAATTGGCCTTTTATTGGTAAGCTGTGACTACAGAGTAGTGTGTTGAGAGGTCTTGTCATAATCATCAATCACTTGAAAGAATTCTAATTGCAGCTTCTTGTATGTCGGTATAAGAAGATACATCAAACTATTGTGATATTTTATGCATTTCTGGTCCTCTCTTTTACCATAGTCTGAACAAAAAGTTCTCCTGCTCGGTAGGAGGATCGAACCTGAAGAAAAAAACTCAGTCAAATCATAAAGGTTACAGAATTATAGCCCGTTTGGCCAAGCTGCAAAAATCAACTTATTTTGAGAAGTAATTTTTTTCAAAAGTGCTTTTCTCAAAAGTACTTTTGGTGAGAAGCAGTTTGTGTTTGGCTAATTAATTTAAAAAACACTTCTGAGCAGCAATTAGTGTTTGACCAAAAACTGCTTCTAAGTGTATTTTTCTCAAAAGTGCTTCTAAAAAAAGTGCTTTCGGAGAGAAGCTACTGTTTTCTGCTTCTCCAAAACTGCTTCTGGTTCTCCTCAAAAGCACTTTTTTTCCTTCGAAAAGCTTGGCCAAACACCTAAAACAGGCTATTAGAGTAGTCAAAACATTTCTGCAAACATGACAAATGATAATTGATATGATTAAGAACGAGAAAGTCCGATTCTCCTGTTTAACAAGAGTTGCCTTTGATTCACTAGTACCATCCATGATCTAGACGGGAGTTCCACATTGAAAAACTAAAATAAAATTTCAAAAGCAGGCTATGATTATCTAAAGGTAATTGATAATATTGTAAAGTCTTACCAGGGGGCCACTCGCAACATAGCGGAAGCCAATAGACTCTCCATAGTCCTTCCAAAAAGCAAACTTTTCAGGGGTAACATATTCTTTGACGGTAAGATGTAATGGGGTTGGCTGCACAAAAAGAGAGATAGCTATATTAAAGCCTACAGCTATTTACATAGCATTTGAACCAATAAAGCAGCCACTTTCTATCAAGAGGTTGAAAGCGGGTACCAATTAGCTCACCTGTAAATACTGACCGAGAGTCAAAATATCAACATCTATGGCCCTTAAATCAGCCATGGCTTCCTTCAACTCATCATCAGTTTCACCAAGTCCCAACATTATAGAAGTTTTTGTTATCATCCCTTCCTTATCGAGTTTTGCATGTTTAAGCACAGATAGACTTTGTTCATACCTGCATCATCCAATGTGAAATTATTTAGCATCTCATGTTAGTATACCATGTATTGACGGCACCACTGATTATCATTATCATTATTATTATATTAGGGACAAGTAGCACACAAGTTTATTTTGATAATAGGTTAGTTCATGAATTCACAAATAAATGGTGAATCAGTTTATTCTGACACAAGAAATTATGCTTAGCTGCTCTAGAATTCATCATTTTCACATACAATTACATTAATCCAATAGGACTAGCTTGACTTAGTGCAAAATCCAGTTTTCTGATTTAATTTTGCATTTCCATTATGTTCATCCTGCAGACTAATTGATGATTGTTTGATCTAATTGATGGTATTTTCAGTTTAAATGACATATTTGCTTTCTAGACTTGGAACTGATATAAACCAGATATCAGTTGACATTCCATCTAATATATAACCAGGTTAAGTCACTGGTTGAGCAAAATAAAAAAACTGCATCAATTGTAAGTATAAATCAACTCGGTTTTAGAGAACACACACGACGACACAAACACAGAGATAGAGTTAGAGCAGGACTTGTAATGTTGAACAGAAGTATTCCCTTAGTTTTGACTGGAGTTTCCTCTTTTTTATCAGGAACAACACTGAGAGGTAAGCTGATAGTCAACTTTTTTTTTTTTTTGATGACCGAGAAATCCGTCCAGGCCGATCCTCCTTTGGACCAACCGCAGCCTTCGAAACTCGGTGGATAATGGGCCCGCCCTTCTACTCTTCTCCACTTAAATACCAGGCTTTGCTTTGCATGGTGTGGGGGCTTGAACCTGTGACCTAAGACACAAATCCACCATCCTTTGCCACTTGAGCTAGGCCATGGGGGCAAGCTGATAGACAACTTTCCTCATTAAAACCATCGAGAGTTTTTTTCTTTGACATGCTTGGCAATAATAGCACAGTGCTCAATGAAAAGAGAGTAAGGTCAAAAAGAAGAGACTTCCATCGGTTTGATACTTTAACTGCTGGTCAGATAACTTGATAAAGTATCGATTCTCATTGAGTCTTGTTTGGAAAACCAGTCATTCTAAAAGTTCTAATTCACAGAACTTTACACTTCCTAAACTTTGAGCTATCTGTCCTATTCAAAATGGCCACTCAGCAGCCTGAAAGTAAGAAACTTTGAGCAGATAGCACCTATATTATTCATCCCCCTCCTAACCCTTAAGACAGTAAATGGAACCTATGTACAATTACATTTTCACCATAATATGACCTATTTAAGGGATAGTTAGAATTGCCAAAAGTACCAAAAAAGTCAAGCTCAAGTTTCATCCATAAGCTAGCAGAGGTAAAAGCTCAATATCTTCACAATTTTAAAAAAAAAAAAGAAATGCTAAATATCATATGTAATTATCTTGCAAGTGCTATTTCTTAATAGATGTTTCCCAAATCAGTAAGTTCACCTTATAAAACGAATGTTTGGTAACTCATCAAACGGTACAGCAAAAGGTATATTGAACCAGTGTTGTCAAAGGCGAAAAGCTCTAAAAAGCGCTCTAGGTCTATTTGGGCTTTAAGCGAAAAGTGCACTTAAAGTGTGGGCTTTAGTTAAAAAAGGCGCAATGAAGGAAATACATAAAAAAGTTATATGTAATTCAAGAACAAAGTAACAAATTCATCCATAATGTTTCCCTAAGCAACTTATACACTTAGTTTTAATTATCAGTTGTTGTTTAGTGCCGCTTGATTCAAGAGAGAACTCATGGGCAATGAGGCGCACGCCTTAGTGCTTTGCCTTACACTGAAGCCAACTAAAGCGACACGAAGCACCCTCTTTGAGCTTTTCTGAGCTTCAGGGCTTAAGCGCGCCTTAAATGAGCCTTTGACAACACTGTATTGAACAATATTTCAGTTCAGAAAAAGAAATATATATATATATATATATATATATATATATATATATATATATATATCAAGTCTATTAACATCTGGCAAACCCACTAGCTATATAGAAAGGCTGAAAATGACAAAAAAGAGGAGTACCCATAGCAAAAAACTGAGGAAGAAAGTGTTTTCCAGAACATACCCTGCCCTAGGATCTCTAACAATACGTTGAAGTCGTTTCACAGTTTCAATGTTGTGCGCAAAAACATCTAATCCAGAGTGAACTAGAGTAGAAACAGCACATAGATCACCACGGAAATCAGATGTTAAACACTCCACCATGATATCAGGCTTGAGCAACTGAGAAAATAAGATAAGCACAAATCCAGTTACTTTCACTTGATCCAACCGTGTATTATATACAATTACCCTTGAAAAAACACAAAATAATCTAGGCTTAGCAATGACAATAAACTCCAGACCTTCATGGCTTTGACAGTTTCAGCAAAGTGGCCACTCCCTCCATCAGGTAGATCGTCACGATCAACACTAGTTAAGACAATGTAATCCACGCTGCAGAAGAAAATCAAGGAACTCTTATTCCTACCACAAACATATACAAAGTGTAATATAGAAAACATAAGCTTCTTTGTAGCAATTTAATTAGCATTAGAAAGTGCTTCGACTTGGCAAAACACAAGCAAGAATTTGGGTATATATCTGTTCATCCAGAGTTAATTAAGTGTCTGTATGGGTGTTCTACTAATTTCAGACACAAAGAAGATGAATTATGCTACTCACCAACAAATACTACTGGTTAAACAGTCACTCAATCAGACAAGCCTCAATCGAAAGCTAGTCAGAATCGGTTATATGAACCGTATGTATCTATTCCGTGCTATCGGGGCCCGTCACATTCAAAAGCCAAGAAAGTTTTGTAAAGATAGAAAATAGATATCATCTATTTCATCCTTACACCTACACTATTATACTGTGTGAGAATCCAATACCAAAACCTTAAATCCCTTTGTAAGTCCTTACATAACCATTTATAAACAATCATATAACACAACATCCTCCCACGTATTTAACTCGATTTTGGAATCACATGTTAACTTTAAAATGCAGACTACGTGTGAACATTTTTTTCCAAAGGTTAGCTCATTAGACTTACATTTCCTTGTAAGTCCATACCAAAAGAACGACACCTTTCTAACATTTAAAATAATTTAACTCAACACTCTCCATTTCACACTTAATAGGAAGCTTTTATATCCACACAAATGTTATGACATGTTTAAAATCACAACCTTCAAAAGTCTTTCCTCTCTTTCTTAAAACTCCCTGTTGAGTCAAACTATAACATATAAAATTTAAACTAAGGTAATACTTACTGACCAAACACCTCCATTTGTTATTTCCTCATTAATCTGTTCTGAAAAGAATGACACACTCCCAGATTTGGAAATAATTAACTTTACATTTCTCATTTTACCCTTAACGAGAAGTTGTCATAACCACACACAAATATTATGACATGTTCAAAATTACAAGTGTAAAAAAGTTTCTTTTCTTTCTAAGTTGAATCAAACACTGCCAGATAAATCAAAACGGAGGGAATATTTCCTAACCAAACTAATATAAGCTCTCAAAATTTAATAAACAGAATTTTTTAAAAAAATTACCCCCAAGAGGCAATAGCCTTAGCAGTGTTAACAGGTTCCAAAGGATCAGGAGGAGCAGGATTTCTACTAGTCTTAACAGCACAAAATCTGCAGCCACGTGTACACGTATCACCCAATAACATAATTGTAGCTGTAGCAATACCATCTCCACCACCATTCCAACACTCTCCAATATTTGGACACTGAGCTTCTTCACATACTGTGTTAAGTTTAAGCCCAGATAATGTTTCCTTCACCTCTTCATATTTTTCTCCTTGTGGGGCTTTTTGTCTTAACCAGCTTGGTTTCTTCACTGCCGGATCTCGACCCGTAAAAGGACCCATTCCAGCCGGATACGGTGGTGGCCCATTTGTGGGCGGTGATTTGGGTTTTAATTCCAGTGATTCACATCTAATGGTAAATTTTCCCCTTTGTTTTGGTGGTGAAAATAGTACGGAATTTGGTGAAATGGGGTTGTGTTTGTTGATGAGTTTATGAAGAGGAAAGTGTAAAGGAGAAGATGAAGAAGAACAAGAAGACATTGGAGATACTGGGAAAGAATTTTTAAGGTACGAACAGAAATTCTAGTTAAAGTGAGAAATGTAGGGAGAGGAAGAAGAAGAAGAAGAGGGTTGAAGGAAAGATATGCTGAAAATGGCGGATTTAATTTTGGGATTCTCCATTGAAGTATCCGCCTGCAATTTTGTTAGGTTAGCAATTCAGGAAAGTGGTTATTGAACGTTGTTTTTATTTTTTCCTTATTTATTTTTTTTCAAATATTTTTTAAAATATTTTTATTATGGACTGTTTCCATCCCACAATGAAATTCAGTCAATTTGACCACTATAATCCAAAAAGGTCTAAATAAATTGAAAGGTGTTATAAAATAAAGACAGTAGGAAAGAGAGGTATAAAGAAAAACTGGTATATTATTCGAATTAAAACTTATGTACAAAATGAACTGAAAACTCTTCTATTTATAGAAGAAAGGAAGCTGATGTGTAAGCTGCTACTGCAATCTGTTGTGTAAGCTACTATAAGCTGCTGTATAAGCTGCTACTATATCTAATATGGATAATTTTATACTAAGAGTAATGTTTATCCATAACGGAGTACTGAAAGGATAAGCTCATTATACTCGGTATGTATAATCTTCTACTAGGGGTAATGTTTATCCATAACCGGATACTGAAAGGATAAACTTATTATACCTAGTATAGATAATCTTCTACCGAGAGTAATATTTATCCATAACCGGATACTGAAAGGATAAGCTTATTATATCTAGTATGGATAATCTTCTATCGAGAATAATATTTATCCATAACCGGATACTGAAAGGATAAGCTTATTATACCCAGTATGAATAATCTTCTACCGAAGGTAATATTTATCCGTAACCGGACCGAAAAGATAAGCTTCTTCGGGAAGCTTATTACTAAATAGATAAACACATTTATAGCGGAGTCTCATATGGATAGGCTTCTTCAGGAAGCTTATTTACAATGGAGTATGAACATCCATAATATAATATATTTATAACACTACCCCTTTGATGTTCATTAAAAGATAGTGTGCCTCATTAAAACCTTACTAGGAAAAACCCCGTGGGAAAAAATTCTAGTGAAGGAAAAAGAGTGCACATATTTAGTAACACGCTTTGCTAGGTGCCTCATTAAAAACCTTATAAGAAACCCTCTGGGACAAAACCTTAGTAAGGAAAAAAGAGTGCATAGCGTATTTACTCCCACTGATGAAAACCTTGTGTCAAATATTTGAGTATCTGCATTTTAACCTTGTATTTGCATAACCAATATGATCCGCACCACTTCTGTTAGCATTAGCAAGATACATAAGTGCATAGCAATTGCACTGAGATCGAGTATTTCGGGACCAAGGAGTTTCTCATCCTCTTCTGGAGGTCGGAACAGATCCTTATTCACTTCAAGTGATCGAACACATATTGATGTACTTAATGGGTGCACTTATCCATGTAAAAGTGTTTAAAGACCCTTTTTGTATAGGCAAATTGATGGATAATAGATCTCGTCTGCTAAATATTTAATTTGCAAACTAAGATAAATTTTATTTTTCCAAGATCTTTCATCTAAAATTCTTTCGTAAGATATTCAATTGCCTTTGAAGCTCTTCTGGAGTTCCAATAAGATTTATGTCATCAACGTATACAGCAAGTGTAACAAATTCTGATGACATTTTCTTTACATGGACAAATAACATTATTTATGTAACTCTCTTTCAGTAAATATTCACTAAGGCGATTATATCACTTGCGCCTAGATTGATTTAAACCATACAAGATCTTTATAATTTGATCGAGTACATTTCCCGAGACTTTGAACTTATATGCTTCAGGCATTTTAAACCCTTCAGGGATCTTTATAGAGATTTAATCAAATGCGTCATATAGGTTATGACTCGCATTTAAATGGCATGATATCTTCAGGTATCTAGACTACTGATCCGATCCTCACAATATTTCACAGTATTGTGCACTATATTGTATCAAATATATCATCGACGATCATTTTATATCGGTTCCTAAACGGCATAACTTGTTGAGATCTCATCACTTTCTTTATTTTCAGGTACCCCAACTTCTTCTGGAGTTTCATGAAATGTTATGACGTGGGCTCTTCTAGAGCTCATTTCCTCCTTATTGTGATCATTTTGATCATTAGCTCCTTATCATTTTTCAATGATTGTTACCTTTGGAATCGATTGGTCTACCACGCTTCATGCGTACAGTAAACTCTATCCTCCAGGGACTTTAAATTTTAATAGTAGCATTTGCAGCTGAAATATGATATTTGATTTTGGATCAGCAAACGCTTCTGACATTTGACTTGAATTATCTTCTAAGTGAGGATCATGATAATTCCATTCATATAGCATATTTTTCAGTTATTTATTCCATTCCCCAGATGTTAGAAAAACTAACATATATCCCCAATCTTCTTTGGGAAACATATCTTTGTGCATTGTGGTAGAGAAATTAATCATATTCATTCCGGTACGAGTTCAACCATACAAAAAATTATCATATTCCAATAACAAATTATCTCCAAATCCTTATTTTTTATTTTTGAAAAGTTTTACAACTTTTCTCAATTTCTTTCACAAAAATCAAATTAAACGATGAATATAACCATAGAATGACGAAGTATAATCACTTTTGGATATAGAAGACTTCACCCAATTAAGCTTGTGAAAACTCCTCCAAAATTGCTCAAAACCGAGCTTAAAAATCCAAAACGAAATGAGGAAAATGAACTAGTTGGATCACTTAATAATCTGTCCAGTTTCGCACCTACGGATAGATTTGTGCACATGCGAGCCCGCTTCTGCGATAAAAATCTTGTACATGCGGTGACCACTAGACCATATTTCGCACCTGCGAGCAGAACACACGCACATGCGGTGTCACTTCTACGAGCCAAGAAGCGCACCTGTTAGGGCCTCCGCTTCCGCGCCTTTATTTTTCATTTTTCGATCACGCAGGTGCGAAAAATTCTTCTCACCTGAGACCATTGCCCAGTCCTGCCCATTTCACTTCTGCTGGACACTACCTCGCTTCTGCAACCAAGCTTCCGCAAAAGTGATCGCACTAGCAACAAAAATTCCAGCATCTTCAACGAGGCGCCAAACGATCCGAACCCCATTCGAAACTCATCCGATCCACTTGAGACCTCATCTAAATATACCAATAAGTCCGTAACATAACACAAACCTACTCGGAGTTTCAAATTACATCTAACAACATCAAAATTATGAATTGCACCTCGAATCACACTTATGAATTTTCAAACATTCCAATTTACATAACTCGTGCCAAAATGTATTAAATGAATCCGGAATGCCTTCAAATTTGGCACACAAGTCATAAATGACATACTGAAGATGTTCCAATTTCGTGAATTAAAATTTGAACCCGATATCAATCAAGTCAACCTTCGGTCAAATTGATAAATATGTCAAACTCCAACTTTTTAAATTTCCGCAAAAATGCGTCGAATTGTCCTACGGACTTTCAAATGCAAATTCGGACATACGCCTAAGTCTGAAATCACCATACGAAACTATTGAAATCATAAATTTTTTATTCTGGAGTTATTTGCTCAAAAGTCAAACCCTGTCAACTCCGTTCACTTAAGCTTCAAAATAAGAATTGTTCTTTCAATTTAATCCCGAATCATCCGAAAACCAAACTCGACCACACACGCAGGTCATAATATACAATATGAAGTTGCTCGGAACCTTAAGTCGTTAAACGGGATGCTAATTCTCAAAACAGCAAGTCGGGTCGTTACAATTTTGTTCCTTGTTAAGGATATTATGGACATAATCAAACTTTGTATTCTTGATATAAAAGGACAGCTTGATACACAAAGTATTTGGTATTCACTTGGAGTCACGAAAAAGATCACACCCAATGAGTATAAAGCTAATACTTCTAAGGGATTTAACATATTATTATATAATAATAAAAAGCTATTAGCTAAACCGGTTTTATTGTAAAGTTCAGCAAGAAAAAAAAAGATTCCTCAAATTCCCAGAATAATTTATTATAAAATTTGATAAGATATTGTTTCTTAGACTAATAATATGCTTTTATACCTCTTTTTTCTGAAGAAATTAGCCATAGGATTTGCATAATAATATAGATTACGTATTTTGCGATTCATTACAAATATTATTTTAGTTATATGATCTATTTATTAAAATATATAAAAAAAATAGCATAAGAAAATTAATAAAACAAAGCGAGAGATCTTTGTACGATCATCTTCTTCTATTGAAATTGTAACTAATCATAGAAAATTATTTTCTCCTATTTTTGCAAGAAGCTATAGAAAGTAAAATAAGTACTCTTAATAAAGAATAATGTTCTATAATTTGGCTAAGCAATTTTCTCCTTATTAAAGCATTCCCTGAATTTGACCTTTGCCTTGTTTGAGCCAGTTGTGTGAATAACATCGCAACATTCACATCGATCCATCTGAAAATAAGAAAGAAAATCACATTAAATATATAGTTATTTTCTTTTTATTACAAAAAGAAGAATCCTTAGTTTCATCACTTAGAACTATGTCACTTATTTATCATTCTTTTTTTTCTCTATATCTAACTCAAAAAAAATAATTTCAAAACTTTATTTTTTTTTAGTGTATAAAGTCTTGCAATTGAAAATAAAATTAATGAAAAAGTAAAAATAAGATAAACTTACTCGTGTACGTTTTGTTCTAGGAGAGTAAACTTGAATCCTGTTGACATAGTTTGCAGGATGGTTGCCGCCGGACGGACAACCCGGCAACCGCCGCACTGTCGATCGGGAATACGTTGCCCAAATTTCATATTTATTCCATGTTTCTCCAATAGATCTTAAGAAAAAAACATGAGGAGTTTCACAAGAATCCTTTGCAGACGACCTAGTATTAAACATATAATATGGAGGATTTTGTGGTTTATTATTCCACGCATCAAATGTTTCAATAGGATATTGTAAATAACTTCGAGGCATAATTTTCTCGTAAATATGAACTGAATAACCCCATGATATTGAAAATGACCAATTACTAGGCTTGTGGTAGCATATGGTTTGTTGTAACATACGAGATTGATCAAATTTTGCCGCTTTCATAAGTTGTTTTGTTGATTGTATACGATTCATTGACGGAAAAATTGGTGCTACAGCATCAAAATGGTGAAGGGACATTAATGGTACTTTAGGATGCGATGATAATAAACCTGAAATGTCACCATGCAAATCGATCTGCAAAAAAAAATTGCAATATTATAAGTCAAACTAACAACAGAAAACTAAAGTACCACTTAATAATATGTGTTTCTTTTTGTAAATACAAAAATTATAACGATCTCACAAATAAATATATATTTTTCCTTTAATAACCGTGATGTCCATCTCACTAATAAATATTAGTTGTGAATTCTTCTCTAGATCTAAAAAATAATGGTAGTTAACCCCTTGATTTTCTAGAAAGCTTAGATTCAAAAACTATATAAATTGGCTGAGATGTTGAGTCGACTCCCTCCCTTTTGTGAGGGTCTCGATTCCTACGAGTGAGTAGAAAAGGAAGGAGGAAAGAGGCCTTAGTGAACCATCATAATTAGTGAACAAGTGTTAGCTTCGCTGTCCGACAATATGGAGTATTGACCACACTGAGAGACATGCAATGAAGTACGGGAACGAGTGGAATCAATGTGTTCCATTTTTTGGCCTTGTACCGATCATCCAATGGACAATGGACTAAACCGCTACTGTCTGAAAGGACGATGTCCAGGGGACTGCCATCCCCCCCCCCCCCAACGACTACAACAAAATGCATATCGCGCCTATAGGCCGCTATAACTATTCAAGAAGACACTCGAAACTTGAAGGAGAAAGAAACCCGCTCGGCAGTCAAAGCTTTTGATGGTTAAACTAGCACAAAATCAATAGTTACTCTTTTCGTCTCAAAATAATAACCATATCTCTTCTCGATTAAAATAGTTATCTATAATATATAGAATGCAGTTCAACATTTGAAATAATGTTAATTTCAGTGTACCGATCATGTAAAAATATTTTCGAAATTAAGTCATTTATATAATAATTATAAGTAAATCTCTATTATAAGCATTATTTTAGTCACCTGATAAAAATAGGAGTAACTAACTATAATAAGTTAAACTCTACTAATGATGTAAGAAAAAAAAATTACATCGTGATGGATTGAAATTCAAATCCTTAGAGAATCGCATTTTTTTTTAATAGCTTCGTCTATTTCGATATTTTTGTGGTTGTTATAGTGAAATATTGTTATAAGGAACATATATTATAACATAATATGAAAAAATAGTTCCAAGAAAACTTGACCGTTATAATGAAGTGATATTATAAATGATGGTTATTATAGAGAGGTCTGACTTTATAATTATAACTACTATAAGCATACGACCAGGGCCGACTCTAACATCCAAGCAAGGCTTTTGCCTATAATAATAGATTTATAGGTATTTTTAAAAAATAATGAGTACTTTTTGTATAAAAGTGGAATTTTTCTATAAGTGATGTCTCAAAGAAAATAAGTTTTCAAGATTATAATTGATAAAATCTTACCTAAGATTAATAATGTTTCAGATAGATTAAATTTGTTGGCTATATTTTCAATTGAAAGGGAATTATTAGAGAAAATTGATTATAAATAATTATTAATAATTTTTTTTTAAAATTTAGACCTCATATTAATTTTTTGCTTTAGGCTACACATATTTGAGCTGCCCCGACATACGATCAAAGTTTATGGTAGGATGGATTAAATTCGAATCCAATCAACTTTTTCAGCCCTTTTAATTGGCCTTAAGGGATCCAAATCTGAATTAGTCAGGTCCTGTACTAATATCGAAAGGCGAAAAAAAAAAAACTAAGGTAAGCATTCAAAATTCCTTGCACTTTCAAAGGTTTGACCAATTATATATATATATTTTTTGGGATGAAGATGTGGACTTTTTTTGAAATTTGAAGAAGAAAACATACCTGATGAAGACCTTTAAGGGGAGAAAAACTAACTCCAAGATCCACAATACAAGCCATAGTAATTTGATCAGCAGATCTCAAAAATGGATATCTCCTTAAACAACTATCCATATCTTCAGCCAAAGCTTTTGCCAAAGGATAACTCAAAATAAATCCAGCACCACCAAAACCTTGACTAAAAGAATACCAAAAATTTGACAAAATATACTCAGATTGACCCCCAAAATAATAATACTGCGTATGATCGTACTGTGCAAGAACATCAACCATATTATCCACGAAAAATATCGAGTCGTCGTCGCCCATAACTACCCATCTTACACCTTCATGTTCTTCTCTAAACAATTCCATAATACCATGTACCATTCTTGCCATAACTGGTGCAACATGTTGAGTTTCTTGAATTAACTTTGTAATATCATCGGATATTCTATAAGGTGGTGAATTTTTAGACCATGGTAATAAATTCCACTTAGGTTTCTCATCAAGAAATAAATAACCCCTTGTAATTTTTGGCCTCCACCAAGATTCAATATATGATTTCCTATAATGCCATGCTTTTTCAGAACCAAGAAGTCCAAAAATTAAATGACTAAGATTTGTGGGGTTTGTGTCATTTGATGAAATAAAGTGAGAAACTGACGAATTCGGACTCGGATTTGGATTCGGATTTGAATTTATAAATATTGAATTTGAAGATTCTATGAACTCAGAAGGTGAACAATTAGGATCTTTAAAAAGGAAAATTGAAGCCAAGTAAAGAACTATACCTGAAAATAGAACAACTTTGCAAAGTCCAGACACAAAATACTTATCAAATAAAGATACAAAATTCTCTTTCACTGTACTGAATTTAGAAGCAAATAAAGACAACATTTTGTTTTGTTTTTGAAAGAATGAATTATGAAGCAAAATGAAACTTTCTATGTTACTTTAGAATATAAAGATCAAGGCTAGCTGCTAGAGATTAATTGTTTACTATGTTTCATATATTATATTATTTTATTAATTCTATTAGAGGTTGCTTCCTAGAATTTGTATGTTGACTGATTTGCCAACTTGGAAATATAAGGATAATTTAATTTCTTGAAGTCTTTTACAAGGAAAGATATAAAATATTGTGATACTAGTTTCCAAATCCTACTGATAACTGATTATTTGTAATCCAATGGAATATTCTTGAAAGGTAACTAAAATAGCCATTAAAGGAAATTAATGATGAAAAGCAATTTTTATTTGAGTAGGTTGATCACGCCCAACTCTAGTCCTAAAAAGTATAAGCGGTTGATGTAAATATAATCCGGTCTAAAAGTTCGGAGTCGAATCCCACAGAGAACAAAGGCTTTGCTATAGCTGTTTAACATCACTAAAAGACAAGTTGGAAATATTTCCTAAATTATAAAGATTAAAATTTATATTTCTAACTAATTAACTATCAAATACTAGAAAGCAGTAAGTTAGAGTGTATAAGCGACAAAAACACGTAATAATAGCTTATCATCATAGGTAAATAAAAAAATTCACATAATACATTTAATAAATATATTACATGGTTAAAAAATGCAAATATTTACATGTAATACAAGACTTACAATTAGTGATCATTCATATCGTTTGACAGAACTTAATAGTTTTGGTTCAAACTTTATATTTATTTTAAAATTTTTATTAATATATATAAATTATTAATTTAGAAAGCAGTTGTTTAAATAGATTTGAATTCCGAAATTATAAGCTTCAAATTCTAGCTACGCCTCTGAAACTAGTAAGTAGGAAGGAATCATTGTCGTTAAAACGAATCAACAGAAAAGATTAACGTGAAATACAAAAATTACAAGATGAAAATCGTAGTTTGATAATATTAATATTACCATTAATAGAAAAACAACTAATTAACAGTTATTAGAATATAAATGACTAGTGACTATGATATAAATTCAAGACTGTTTTGTTTTTTCTATATTAATTTGCTCTTGGTAAAGGATCAATTTAATTGCTATTAATAATATATTTCCATCAAATATCTTAACTTTAAAGGTCATCTATTTTGGATTATGACTGAAAAAATACATGCAAGAGTTTACTTAAAATATTTATTTAGTAGTAGTAAGAGTTTTATAAAATTCAGTGGTCAAAAAATTACAACCAGAATAGCTAACGAGAAAATGTGTCTTATCCACACATGTGAAAGTCTTTGTGGAAGTCATTGACATGAATATAAAGTGAAGAGTACGCCAAATTAACCACACAAGTTGGGCTGCTATTATTGGCAGGAATTTTTATCCATGTATACCATATAACAAACTTTATTATTTTTCATATTTAAGGTTTATGTTTATTATATTTAAGCATATCAACTTTTAATTTATGTACCATAATTCAAATTAAGGCTTTAATTATACTATCATTTAATATAAGCTTGTATTTAGGGACAAAATCTTCCAATTAATATTTTTACCCGCTTCTCTCTCATCCACACAGTTAATTTCCCCCACCTCCCCCACCCACACGTTTTTCCCACATTTAATTCCTCCCCACGTTTTTTCTTTCTTCAGTTTTCTTTTTCCCTTTATTCGTATAGCAGCAACCCACAATTCCCATCACCTTCATTCACTTCCTCCACCATTTTCATCCAATTCAAACTTTGTATTCATCTAAAGGATTTGATGAGTTGGTCAAAATCAAGCCTTTAACATTTATGTTTGATTTCTCGGCATTTTCATATGCTTCTTTCACATCTTTTGTAGTGATTTGGAAATTGTTGGAGTAGTCGCAAGGAATTGATTTATATTGAAATGAATCTTTAATTGAGGATACAATAAAGTTGTCAGTGTGGGTGCAATTGTAGTTTATTTGTAGAAATTTTATAGATGAAGAACAAATTTATTGTTACCATTTTTTTTTTTTGACATAAGATTGTAGTGTAATTATAGTATAAATGTAGTAATTTTGTAGATACTCTTAAAAATAATACAACTTTATACAATACATTTACAGTTTATTTATAAAAAGTTTAACTAAAAGATATCTACAAACTGAATATATTAAATTTTAATATCCTAATTCTCATTTCAATTGTAGCATAATTGACATTTTCGACAAAATTGTAGAAGACTTGTAGAAGTTTTAGTCTTCCCAATCTATAATTTATCTATAAAATATCTACAATTTATCTATATTTCTACAATTTACCTACACTTTATCTACAACTTATCTACAATTTCTGAAAATATGTCTTCTTCTTCTTCTTATTAGACGAGTTTCAATGTGAAATTATGTCAAAATCAAGTCTAATCTTCACCAAAACACCTCAAAATTGAGATATAAACTCCTAAACATATTCCGAATTATTTACAACAACACTCAATCCAAACAAATAATAATTTTTGAAAACCCAAATATAAATTCAAAGCTTTCAAGCTTTTTAATGGCTATCAATGGTGGAAAATATATGGAAGAACAGATTTTTTTTCAACTTTGAATTGTTCGTTTTTTTCAACACTTCCTCTCGAAATCAACACTTGACTTGATTAGTTGAAAAGCGGACCAACAACACTAACATTTTGATCTTATTAACATATTGAATTGTTATGTAGACCTTCTTATTAACTTCTGAGAAGATTGAATTGCAATTGAATTGTTCTGTAGACCTTCTGATCCAATTAGTTGGTCAACTTCCTCTCGAAAATTTGAATTGTTCATTTTTTTTTTTGATATTTGAATTGTTGTTCTAGAGAAAAATACATAGATTAGAAATCTCCTTTCCCTTTTTAAAAATTGAATTTAATGTAGAATCAATTAACACCAAGATTCTCTCCTTAACTTTAGCTCATTTTTTAGGGAATATTCTGTCTTTTTAATGCCTATTAATCGAATGGTACAAAATTTGTAGGTAAAACGTGGACTGGGCGGGTAATTAACAAACTATGCACATTTAGGGTAATAAGGTTTCATATATGGTATAGGTAGGTTAAAATCTCTTATTGGCACTACGACAAGAATTTTGGTAAAAATGACACGCACCCTATATGGTCGTTACTATTTAAGCATATACTTATTTTTTTTAAACTTTTAATTTGTATTTATTTTTTAAATAAATTAAGCCTATTTTCTTCTTCTCCTTCTCTCCTTCATTTTCTTCTTTCTTGTGTTGTTATTGGTGCTGCTATGGAACTTCGGTGTATATGTGTATATATATATATATATATATATATATATATATCAAATTATTTAAAAATAAACTATAAATAATTACGTAAGTTAGTAGACAATAATTTATGAATATTTTCACGTACGTAAGTTAGTAGACAATAATAATTCTGTTATTTTCATGTTTATTGTTTCCAAAATTTATAATTTAGATACTGCTGCCAATCTGATTATTTATCTAGTATGTTAAAAAGTTTTTTCAAAAACTTCAGCTTATGTATCTGAAATTTTTACAAATAAACGAAATAACTTCAGCTCTAGAGCTGAAGTTGGACAGTTACAAAACAAAAATTTCAACTCTAGAACTAAAGTTCGCAAGTCACAAAATCAAAAACTTCAGCTCTAAAGTTGAAGTTCGCCAGTTACAAAATAAAAATTTCAGCTCTAGAGCTGAAGTTCGCTAGTTACAAAAATAAAAATTTCAGCACACTTGCTACTTCAGACCCGTTTACTAGAATGCTGAAGCTTTGCGTGATTGTCTTTGCTACTTCAGTCCTGTATGCTAGAGTTATGCGAAAAAGCAGTATGTTTGCAAGTTTTTTACGAAGCGAGCACAAATTAAAACGTGACACAAAAAGCAGGTATAGATACAAATCACCCAGAATTATGTGGTATATAAATATCCAACTCTAGGGAAAAATAACTAAATAATCTACTAATAAAAAAAAAACCAGATATTCAATTTTGAAAAAAAAAAGGAACAGGAGATATTTGTGGACTGTAGTCCAAATTTCTTTCCCCCTAGTCAAGAAAAAAATTTATGATAGAGACAAGAAAAATAGTTACCTCGCACGTGATATTTATAATAGAATAACCAATTTAACTATAAAAGTCACAAATTAAATTTTTTGTTACAATAATACGTGCATTAGATGTAGGATCAAATGCCTCTATAGTACATTCTTAATTCTTCATGGGGGTAAAGTTATAGACTATCTCTCGTCGAAAAATTATATTATATTTATTAAGTAAAATATTAAATTTAGAGCTATATATATATATATATATATATATATATATATATATATATATATATATTATATATATTTATTTATTTTTGTTTTTTTTAATTTTTTTTTGAACACCACTTTGCGGGGAACTTTTTTCAGATTTGATATGCCTAAACATTTTTATTAATCTTTGAGATTTCGACAATAAGAATTGTCCTAGTAGTATAAATGTAATTCAAATTAAAAGAACATAACATGGTAGGGGGTATGGAGTATGGGGAATCAGATACATAGAGCATTTTGCATTTACACATGATCAGGAGAAGACCGCACTCAAGAAATATGGTGTAGGTATCTTATCTTATTGCAAAGTATCAATAATTGATTTTACGACTCGATCGTAATCTAGAAGTCACACAAAGAACATATATAAAGAAAATAAAAATATGTTGAATAAACATAAGTCCATTCCTCCAAAAAGGAAAAAATAACTAAAGAATAAGTTAAATAATTGGGAGATTCAAAATATCCAGATTTACAAGTGGTCATTCAAAAATAGTCACAGTTTTAAAAGTCACCTAATTTTAGCCAATTTTCATGTAAAAATAAATCTGAACAAAAATACTATTCAAAATCTGGAAAATACTCCAACAAAGTATACTGGAACTCCAGTATATTATACTGGAACCAACAAGGTATACTGGTCCAGCATAATATGCTGGAAGTTCATATACAGGTGCACCGAACTCCAGTATATTATGCGAGACCGACCTCTGTTGCAGCAAAATATTAGTTATATTTCAATGACTTGACAAACACTGACTATTTTGAATGATCAGTCCAAAAATTGACTAGCGCGGTACTATTTTATCTGAATAATGTGGGTTTTGTAATTCTTGATTTGTACGTGAAAAGAACCTTTTTTTCTTGAATTCTGATCACTGACCCGCAGTAGAAGGATCTGAGAATAAGAATCCACCCAAATCTCATCCTATATATTACTAATTTTTTTGATTAATTACTTAAGTCAAACGACTTTAGCATCAAGGCTATTTCAAGAAGATTTAAAAAACAGCAGGTCTATATTTCTGATTAATCAATAAATGACGTAACATTTAATTAAAGTGATCACGTCACGTGCACCCTAGTTGACATGGCTGACAACGATATATATTTTTTATTAAAGAATTATTCTAAATGAACGTTCGGCTAACCGCTTAAATTTAAAATAATGAAATGTATTATATATGTAAATTCATATATAATATATGTACAATCACATATAATTAATGTATAAGACTATAATCTATGTCTAACTAGGAAAAATAAATGGTGAATTACATTCTTTATTCTCCCATCGTTTTCACTATATGCTTAAGAAAATAAAAATAAATATAAAAGGAATATTCCAGGGGTTTTCAATGGGCTCAATACACAATACACCAACACAAAGAAATTAGGAAATTATACATTTTATAGCAAAGGTATACATCATATTTATAATAAATTAAAATTATTTTGAAATATTATTTTTTATAGCTACCTTATATTTTGTAGCAAAATAACTATTTATAGTATATAATAAATGAGACATGAAATAAGTTTTTTTTCTCTCTTAAACAGTCAGGCATACCTATTTTTAAGGTGATTGTCGTTACTGTATTCATGAATACATGGCACAAATATATGTGAATATATGCGCGTACAACTGGATTGCTGTCACGACCCCAAATCCGGTCGTGATGGCGCCCAGCACATTGCTAAGCCAGCCTGACCAATCAATATCAACAACGGAGCTAGAAGCTCTCTTTAACCCATTTAAGCATTTCAAAATATGAAACAATAGTACACGAAAACGGGGAACCAAGTCCCATAATACATCAACTCCCATAGACCAAGGGTCAAGAGTCATGAGCCTCTACCGAACATGAGTGTATAAAGGTTTACAAGATACCAAGTGCGGAAAGAAATGTCAATACAAAATCAAAAGACAATAGGAAGGAATATCGGGTCCTGCGGACTCTGCAGCTACCTCGAATATCCACAAACGTCGCCTCGCACGACTACTGGATCACTGTTGAGAGGTACCTGGATTTGCACACAAGGTGCAGGGAGTAAAATGAGTACTGCCAGACTCAGTGGTAATAAACAAGGGTAAGACGCAGATAAGAAATCCGCAATAAAGCACTATGTAAAACTATAATCAGCTACCCTGTCATAGAATCAATATTCACTGTACCTGTACCAACAAATACCAATAAATAGCATAACAGCTAGCAGATGTAGCTAAATGCAATGCAATGCATGATATGACCGCTACGGCGTGTAGCCCGACTCCAATTTTGGGTACCCGTGCTCACTGTGGGGGTTCAGACTCCGGAGGGCTCCTACAGCCCAAGCACATCTCATAGAGATATTCCTGCGGCGTGCAGTCCGATCCAACATATATCTCGCTGCGGCGTGCAGCCCGATCCACTACTAGTCAGCTAATATGCAGATACAACCTCGCAGGCTCAAAAGTAGTTTTTGAAAACTCTTTTATCATTTTTCAGTTGGAAAACAGTAATATCAAGTTCCAGAGATTGGAATTAGCATAATAACAAAAATAGCCGCGGACTAGTAGTAAACTAGCATGTCTATGTGATAAGACAATGATAACGATCCTCGCGGGATCCAATAACTGGCTCACGGCCCACATGTATACTCAACCGCCCAAGAAGGGGGTTCCTCGGCTCAAGAGTGGCCATTATCACAATATATATATATATATATATATGCAACCATCCGAGAAGGAGGTTCGACGGCTCGAGAATAGCCAATAATACAGTATCAACAGGTCGGACTAATATATAGTCTCCGGTTCATGATCGACCCCGCACTCTCAAGAGTGTGCGTGTCTCGCCGCTATACAGCGTCACAAAGTGGTATACCGGGGTTTCGAACCCGCTGGTCATCACCCACATATATTACTCACCTCAATACGGCGCGACGACTACTCCGCAATGCCCTTGCCACGAGAATCAAGCTCCGCACGCGTAGAATCTGATCAAATACAGTAAAAACACAACAATTTAGGCCAATGGGACGACACCCAATCAATACAACTCAATTTACATCAAAATTCCCAAAGTTGTCAAAACCCGAGCCCCGGGCCCACATTCCGAAAATTAATGAAATTCACATTTCGGAACCCTCGTCTCGCCACGAGTCCATACATATAAAATTTACCAAAATCGGACTCCGTTTGCCCACTCAAATCGGTGTTTTTCTTCAATTTAGGCTTAGGGCTCAAACCCACATTTAATCTCCCATTTACAGAGAATTAACCAAGGATTTCATGTTAAAATGATGTAATTAAGCCACAAAACTTACCTCCAACGAAACCCCGATGATTTCCCAGCAATCTCCCGTCAATTTCTCCTCTTGGAACTCAAAAATGGAGTTTTGGGTTAATGAACCCGTATGTGAAATGTTTCTGGTTTTAATTCACTGCCTGGGCCGTTTACACTATGCGATCGCATCCCATCCTTGCGATCGCGTAGAACAAATGATAGCTCGAAATAATTAAGGCTATGCGATCGCACTACCTCTCCGCGATCGCATAGAACATCTCACCCAGGCTCCAAATTACTACTATGCGATCGCAGACCGACCACGCGATCGCATAGAACAATAAGCTTCTTAGGCACCCCGGATCATTTTACCCTATGCGATCGCACCAGTGACCCTGCGATCGCAGAGTGCCAGGTTCCATACCTATGCGATCGCATCTCCTGTTACGCGATCGCATAGAACAACTCTAGGGCTCACTTCCATCCTTCTATGCGATCGCAATGACCCTATGCGATCGCATAGAGCATCCGTCTGCAACAAAACCAACAGCCAACAGCAGTTCAAAAATAGAAGAAATGGTCCGTTTGGACCCCCGAAATCAACCCGAGGCCCCCGGGACCCCAACGAAAACCACCAACATACCCCATAACACGTTTCAAACTTGTTCTAATCATAAAAACACCATCCTAAACATCAAAATCACCAATTACACACGGATTCAAGCCTAAATTCGTTAAAACTTTCCGAATTACGCATTCAATCAAAAACCCGACTAAACGACGTCCGAATGACCTGAAATTTTGCAGGCACATCCAAAATCACCTAACGAAGCTACTGCCACTGTCGGAATTCCATTCCGGCCCCCGGATCAAAATCTCACCTACCGTTCGGATTTCGCCAAAATTCAACCTTAGCCAATTCAAGCCTATTTCTACACCGGCCTCCAAATTCAATTCCGATCGCTCCCCTAAGTCACAAATCACCTCCCGGAACTAACCGAATCATCAGGAATCCGATTCCGAGCCCTCTAACCAAATAGTCAACTCCAGGTTGACTTTCCTTATTCAAGTTTCGTTCAAAAAGGCTATATGCCTCATTTTCAATCCAATTCACTCATAACTCACCCGATAGGCTCTAACACATATATAAAATCATCAAACATGCATTTACAACATAACGGGGTGATAATTCTCGTGACGACGGGCCGGGTCGTCACATTCTCCCCCTCTTAAGCAAACGCTCGTCCTCGAGCGGGTCAAGAAACATACCCGAAGTCTCAAACAAGTGAGGATATCTGCTCCGCATCTCCCGCTCGATCTCCCAAGTGGCCTCCTCCACGGGTCGACCTCTCCACTGAACCTTAACTGATGCAATCTCCTTAGACCTCAGCTTTCTCACCTGACGTCCCAAAATGGCAATAGGCTCCACATCATAGGATAGATCACCATCAAGCTGAATGGTGCCGAAATCTAATACATGAGACGGATCTCCAATGTACTTCCGGAGCATAGACACATGGAATACTGGATGAACGCTGGATAAGCTGGGCGGCAAGGCCAACTCATATGCCACCTCTCCAACTCTCCTAAGTATCTCAAAAGGACCAATGTACCCGGGACTCAACTTTCCTTTCTTCCCAAACCTCATAACACCCTTCATGGGTGAAACCTTCAGCAATACTCTATCACCAACCATGAAAGACAACTCTCGAACTCTACGGTCCGCATAACTCTTCTGACGAGACTGTGCTGTACGAAGCCTCTCCTGGATCAACTTTGCTCTATCCAGAGCATCCTGGACTAACTCGGTCCCTATCAATCTAACCTCACCAGGCTCAAACCATCCCACGGGGGATCTACACCGTCTGCCATACAATGCCTCATACGGGGCCATCTGAATACTCGACTGATAACTGTTGTTGTAGGCAAACTCGGCAAGTGGTAGGAACTCATCCCACGAACCACCAAAATCAATCACACAAGCTCGCAACATATCCTCCAAGATTTGAATAGTGCGCTCAGACTGTCCGTCTGTCTGGGGGTGAAATGCTGTACTCAACTCAACCCGTGTACCCATCTCTCGCCGAAATGCTCTCCAAAACTGAGAAGTGAACTGAGTACCCCTGTCGGATATGATAGACACTGGGACTCCATGCAACCGAACAATCTCTCGAATAAAGATCGATGCCAACCGCTCCGATGAGTAGGTAGTACTAATTGGAATGAAGTGAGCTGACTTGGTCAGTCCTATCCACAATCACCCATACAGAATCAAACTTCCTCGCCGTCCGAGGGAGTCCAGTAACAAAATCCATAGTGACTCTCTCCCATTTCCACTCGGGAATAACAATGCGCTGAAATACACCACCGGGCCTCTGGTGCTCGTACTTAACCTGCTGACAATTGAGGCACCGTGCTACATGTCTGACAATGTCCATTTTCATCTTTCTCCACCAATAGTGCTGTTTCAAATCTTGATACATCTTCGCGGCTCCTGGATGGATAGAATACCGCGAGCTATGGGCCTCTTCCAGAATCAACTCACGAAGGCCATCAACATTGGGCACACATATCCGGCCCTGCATCCTCAATACGCCGTCACTGTCAATGGTGACATCTCTAGCATCATCATGCTGAACTCTGTCCCTAAGGACAACCAAATGCGGATCATCATACTGGCGCTCACGAATACGATCATATAGAGATGACCAAGATACAACACAAGCCAATACCCTGCTGGGCTCCGAAATATCTAACCTCACTAGCCGATTGGCTAGCACCTGAACATCATAAGCAAATGGCCTCTCCTCGGCTGGAATATATGCCAAGCTCCCCATACTGACCGCCTTCCGGCTCAAAGCATCGGCCACCACATTGGCCTTCCCCGGATGATATAATATAGTAATGTCATAATCCTTCAGCAACTCTAGCCATCTCCGTTGTCTCAAATTAAGGTCTTTCTGTTTGAACAAGTGCCGGAGACTACGATGGTCGGTATACACCTCACAAGACACACCGTACAAATAGTGCCTCCAAATCTTCAATGCATGAACAATGGCGGCTAGCTCCAAATCATGAACAGGATAGTTCTTCTCATGCGGCTTCAACTGCCGAGAAGCATAAGCAATCACCTTACCTTCCTGCATCAACACACAACCTATCCCCACTCTCGAGGCATCACAATAAACGGTATATGAACCTGAAGCTGATGGCAATACTAACACTGGAGCTGTGGTCAAAGCTGTCTTGAGCTTCCGAAAGCTCTCCTCGCACTCATCCGACCACACGAATGGTGCACCCTTCTGGGTCAATTTAGTCAATGAAGAAGCAATGGATGAAAATCCCCGAACAAACCGGCGATAATACCCCGCCAAGCCAAGAAAACTCCTGATCTCTGTAGCTGAGGACGGTCTAGGCCAACTCTGCACCGCCTCTATCTTTTTCTGATCAACCTGAATACCATCACGAGACACCACATGTCCCATAAATGCTACGGACTCGAGCCAAAACTCGCACTTGGAGAATTTAGCATATAGCTTCTCCTCTCTCAATCTCTGCAACACAATACTCAAATGCTGAGCATGCTCCTCCTGACTACGGGAGTAGACTAGAATGTCATCAATGAACACAATCACAAATAAATCCAAATAAGCCCTGAACACACTGTTCATCAGATGCATAAATGTTGCTGGGGCGTTGGTCAGCCCAAACGACATCACAAGAAACTCATAATGACCATATCGGGTCCTGAATGCAGTCTTCATAATATCCGAGTCCCTGATCTTCAGCTGATGATAGCCTGAACGAAGATCGATCTTAGAAAACACCCTCGCACCTTGTAACTGATCAAACAAATCATCTATGCGCGGTAGAGGGTACTTGTTCTTCACCGTCACTTTGTTCAATTGCCTATAATCAATACACATTCGCATGGAACCATCTTTGTTTTTAACAAATAATACCGGCGCACCCCACGGAGACACACTAGGGCGGATGAAACCCTTATCCAGAAGTTCTTGAAGTTGCTCTTTCAGTTCTTTCAACTCGGCTGGTGCCATTCGATAAGGAGGAATGGATATGGGCTGAGTGCCCGGCACCAAGTCAATGCCAAAATCAATATCCTTGTCCGGCGGCATGCCCGGCAGGTTCTGAGGGGAATACATCTGGGAAGTCCCTCACAACAGGTACAGAATCAATGCTAGGAGACTCAGCTCCTACATCTCTCACAAAAGCTAAATACGATAAACACCCTTTTTCAACCATCTTCTGAGCTTTTAGGAACGAAATGACACGGCTAGGGACGAAATCGGTCGAACCCCGCCACTCAATCCGAGAAATACCAGGAATGGCCAACGTAACTGTCTTAGCATGACAGTTCAATATAGCATGGTACGGAGACAACCAGTCCATACCCAATATAACATCAAAGTCCACCATACCCAACAATAACAAATCGGCCTGGGTCTCCAGACCCCCAATAGATATAACACAGGATCTATAGACATGATCCACAACAATCGTATCACCCACGGGGTGGATACATGAACAAGTAAATCAAGACTACCACGAGTCGCACCCAAATGATGTGCAAAATAAGAGGACACGTAAGAATATGTGGACCCTGGATCAAATAGAACAGAGGCATCTCCGCGACAGACAGAAATGATCTGTAATCACAGCATCGGAGGCAACCGCATCACGCCTGTCGGGGAGTGCATAGAATCGTGCCCGGCCTCCACCGGATCTCTCCTCGCCCCGGGGCGACCACGAGAAGACCGACCTCCACCTCTACTAGACCGAGATGGTGCTGAAGAGGAGGGCTGATCCCTCTGCTGAGTCCTGGCCCTACGTAGTCGAGGGCAATGTCTCCTCACGTGGCCAAACTCACCACACTCATAACATGCACCGAGTGCCTGGAGAAGTAGGTGCCGCACTCTGGCTGGGAGGGCACCGAGCGATGACTGACCTGCTGAAACCCCCGTCGACCACGACCATAAGAACCTCCGCTCCGCTCCGGGCGGCCCGAACGAGAAGGTCTAGACGAGCGACCTCGGCTCCGCCGGGAATGCCTTCAGATGGAGCACCGCCGAAACCGCCGAACCGCGAGGCCTCTCGGCCTCCCGCTCTCTCTCTCTCGGCGACGATCCGCCTCAATGGAGCGTGCCATATCAACAACCTGCTCAAACGATGATGACAGAACTCGCTCGCCGGTCATAAGAATACGGATAGAGTAGTTGAGGCCATCAATGAACCTCCCGATCCTCTCCCTATCATTAGGGATCATCCATGTGGCATGCCTAGCCAACTGTGTGAATCTGAGCTCATACTGGGTCACAGACATGTCGCCCTGAATCAACCACTCGAACCGGCGACGTAGCTCCTCGCGACGAGACCGAGGTACATATTTCTCTAGAAAGAGAGTAGAGAACTGCCGCCATGTGAGAGGTGTCGCTCTTGCAGGCCTACGCCTCTCAAACTCCTCCCACTAATCAAATGCGGGACCAGGTGAACTGAAATGTAGTAAATAAACTCCGCCGGACTCAAGAATACCAACCGTACGCAGAGCATCTTCTGACACTTATCCAAGAAACCCCGGGCATCCTCGCCCTCAACGCCACCGAAATGGGGTGGTCGAAGTCTACCAAATCTCTCGAGACGACGCCGCTCGTCCTCGGGCATAACTCGAACCATATGCTCTGGAGCCTGGAGCTGGTGCGGCTGGAGGAATAACCGGTGCAACCACCGAGCGGGGACCGCCTCGGCGTCCGAAGTCCCCGAACAACCGGGTCGGTGTGCGAGCCGCAGGGTCCGCCGACCACCCCCGACCGAGATGTCGCTACGATGGCGGTAGCCGAAACTACTCGAGCCAAACCGGAACACACCGATAATATCCGAGCAAGAGTCTCCCGAAGACCGGGAATAGCAATAGATATAGTCCGGCCCCGAATGGGACCGCCGGAGCATCAACCACCGGGGGCTGCTCCGAAAAGGTACAATGGGCGGGTCGGCCGGCACTGCCTCGGCCGCCCTACCTCTACCTCTAGCACGACCGCGCCCACGGCCTCTAACAGGTGGCAATGGAGGTCGTCCACCTCGTCCCGATGCTCGCGTTCTCGCCATCTGCGAGAGAATAGAATATAGAAGTTCAGTTCTCAGAACAACAAGATCGCACGACGGAGTTCAAGAAAAGTGAAGTTTTCCTAAAGGTTCGCAGCCTCCCGAGGATAAGTACAGGCGTCCCCGTACCGATCCACAAGACTCTACTAACCGGCTCAAGACTCACGAGGCCTAGTAAACCTAGGCTCTGATACCAACTTGTCACGACCCCAAATCCGGTCGTGATGGCGCCCAACACACTGCTAAGCCAGCCTGACCAATCAATATCAACAACGGAGCTAGAAGCTCTCTTTAACCCATTTAAGCATTTCAAAATATGAAACAATAGTATAACAGCGGGGAAACCAAGTCCCAAAATATATTAACTCCCATAGACCGAAGGGTCAAGAGTCATGAGCCTCTACTGAACATGAGTGTATAAAGGTTTACAAGATACCAAGTGCGGAAAGAAAAGTCAATATGAAATCAAGAGACAGTGAGAAGGAATATCGGGTCCTGCGGACTCTGCAGCTACCTCGAATATCCACAAACGTCGCCTCGCACAGCTACTGGATCACTGCTGAGAGGTACCTGGATCTGCACACAAGGTGCAGGGAGTAAAATGAGTACTGCCAGACTCAGTGGTAATAAACAAGGGTAAGACAGCGCAGATAAGAAATCCGCAATAAAGCACTATGCAAAGCTATAATCAGCTACCCTGTCATAGAATCAATCTTCACTGTACCTGTTCCAACAATTACCAATAAATAGCATAACAGCTAGCGGATGTAGCTAAATGCAATGCAATGCATGATATGACCGCTACGGCGTGTAGCCCGACTCCAATTTTGGGTACCCGTGCTCACTGTGGGGGTTCAGACTCCGGAGGGGCTCCTACAGCCCAAGCACATCTCCTAGAGATTTCCTGCGGCGTGCAGTCCGATCCAACATATATCTCGCTGCGGCGTGCAACCCGATCCACTACTAGTCAGCTAATATGCAGATACAGCCTCGTAAGCTCAAAAGTAATTTTTGAAAACTCTTTTATCATTTTTCAGTTGGAAAACAGTAATATCAAGTTCCAGAGATTGGAATTAGCATAATAACCAAAAATAGCTGCGGACTAGTAGTAAACTAGCATGTCTATGTGATAAGACAATGATAACGATCCTCGCGGGATCCAATAAGTGGCTCACGGCCCACATGTATACTCAACCGCCCAAGAAGGGGGTTCCTCGGCTCAAGAGTGGCCATTATCACAATATATATATATATATATATATATATGCAACCATCCGAGAAGGAGGTTCGACGGCTCTAGAATAGCCAATAATACAGTATCAACAGGTCGGACTAATATATAGTCTCCAGTTCATGATCGACCCCGCACTCTCAAGAGTGTGCGTGTCTCGCCGCTATACAACGTCACAAAGTGGTATACCGGGGTTTCGAACCCGCTGGTCATCACCCACATATATTACTCACCTCAATACGGCGCGACGACTACTCCGCAATGCCCTTGCCACGAGAATCAAGCTCCGCACGCGTAGAATCTGATCAAATACAGTAAAAACACAACAATTTAGGCCAATGGGACGACACCCAATCAATACAACTCAATTTACATCAAAATTCCCAAAGTTGTCAAAACCCGAGCCCCGGGCCCACATTCTGAAAATTTACGAAATTCACATTTCTGGAACCCTCGTCTCGCCACGAGTCCATACATATAAAATTTACCAAAATCGGACTCCGTTTGCCCACTCAAATCGGTGTTTTTCTTCAATTTAGGCTTAGGGCTCAAACCCACATTTAATCTCTCATTTACAGAGAATTAACCAAGGATTTCATGTTAAAATGATGTAATTAAGCCACAAAACTTACCTCCAACGAAAACCCGATGATTTCCCAGCAATCTCCCGTCAATTTCTCCTCTTGGAACTCAAAAATGGAGTTTTGGGTTAATGAACCCGTATGTGAAATGTTTCTGGTTTTAATTCACTGCCTGGGACGTTTACACTATGCGATCGCATCCCATCCTTGCGATCGCGTAGAACAAATGATAGCTCGAAATAATTAAGGCTATGCGATCGCACTACCTCTCCGCGATCGCATAGAACATCTCACCCAGGCTCCAAATTACTACTATGCGATCGCAGACTGACCACGCGATCGCATAGAACAATAAGCTTCTTAGGCACCCCGGATCATTTTACCCTACGCGATCGCACCAGTGACCATGCGATCGTAGAGTGCCAGGTTCCATACCTATGCGATCGCATCTCCTGTTACGCGATCGCATAGAACAACTCTGGGGCTCACTTCCATCCTTCTATGCGATCGCAATGACCCTATGCGATCGCATAGAGCATCCGTCTGCAACAAAACCAGCAACCAACAGCAGTTCAAAAATAGAAGAAATGGTCCGTTTGGACCCCCGAAATCAACCCGAGGCCCCCGGGACCCCAACGAAAACCACCAACATACCCCATAACACGTTTCAAACTTGTTCTAATCATAAAAACACCATCCTAAACATCAAAATCACCAATTACACACGGATTCAAGCCTAAATTCGTTAAAACTTTCCGAATTACGCATTCAATCAAAAACCCGACTAAACGACGTCCGAATGACCTGAAATTTTGCAGGCACATCCAAAATCACCTAACGAAGCTACTTCCACTGTCGGAATTCCATTCCGACCCCCGGATCAAAATCTCACCTACCGTTCGGATTTCGCCAAAATTCAACCTTAGCCAATTCAAGCCTATTTCTACACCGGCCTCCAAATTCAATTCCGATCGCTCCCCTAAGTCACAAATCACCTCCCGGAACTAACCGAATCATCGAATCCGATTCCGAGCCCTCTAACCAAATAGTCAACTCCAGGTTGACTTTCCTTATTCAAGTTTCCTTCGAAAAGGCTATATGCCTCATTTTCAATCCAATTCACTCCTAACTCACCCGATAGGCTCTAACACAGGATATAAAATCATCAAACATGCATTTACAACATAACGGGGTGATAATTCTCGTGACGACGGGCCGGGTCGTCACAATTGCCCTAATTTTAGGTACTTTTTATTGCTGTGTTCATGAATACAGCTGCGCGAATATATGTGCGTACAATTGGACTGCCCTAATTTAGGCATTTTTTGGTTCTGTATTTATGAATACATGACGCGAATACATGTGAATACATGTGCGTACAGTTGGACTTCCATGATTTTTAGGCGATTTTCGCTGCTGTATTCATGAATACAACAACGCGAATACATGTAAATTCATGCGCGTACAACTGGACTGCCCTAATTTCAGGCGCTCTTTGTTGATGTATTCATGAATATATAGCGCGAATACGTGTGAATACATGTATGTACAGCTGGACTATCCTACTTTTAAGCACTTTTTGCTGTTATATTCATGAACACACTACCATGAGTACATCGAATATACTACCAAAATATTTGTAGCAACAAGTACTAGTCCTTAGCCACGTATCATGTAAAGTCCGAAGCTAACTTTTAGCTATGCTACATTTTGCTACGAATGCTACGGAAATTATGTTTGTGTCTAAAGTGTTTAGCTAAAGAAAATTTCATATTTAGCTACGGTATATTTCGTAACTATGCATAATCTTGTAGTAATATATGATATGTATAAGAAGTTGATATCCAATAAACAATAGTAGTTTCTAAAAAATTCTCGAGACATGGATCGATCTAGATACTTATAATATAGAGATTTTTACCTACCTATACCATTTATGAAACATTATTACCCTCAATGTTTAAGGTTTGTATTTTGTTACATTTAAGCACACCAAATTATCATTTATATATCATAATTCAAATTATGGATATAATTAAGGGTTCATTTATATTATGCATAATTATAAGATTGTATCTTCCCACTTTCTCTTTCCTTTCATCTCAACTGTTCACAACACACACAAAACTCACGATGCTCCTATGCTTCCTTTTGTTGATCATCCCCAACTGCCCACTACAGTCGAAGAATTTTGAATGCTCCTAAGTTTTTTGATCGAACCGCTTGAATTCTCAATGAAAATAATAAATGGCAGAGAATTCAAAATTCTTTGACCTTTTTTTTTTTGGGAAGTGGTTGAAGGTTACTGGTTAACACAGTCGATTGAAACTCGAAGAAGAAGAAGAAGAAGAAGAACACATATTTCCAGAATTTGTAGATATTTGTAGTATTGTAGTCAAATTAGAAAATTGTAGATAAATTATATACTATTTTTTGTAGAAGATTTGTAGAAGGTTTAGTTGTTTTGGATTTGTGAAAACATAAAATAATGCATCTACAATCAGAATACAAATAATCTACAATTTATCTACAAGATATTATACATTGAACCTTAATATCCAAATTCTCATTTCAATTGTAGCATAATTGGTATTTTTGACATAATTGTAGAAGATTTGTAGAAGTTTGAGTCTTCCCAATCTACAATTAATCTACGATTTATCTACAATTTATCTACAATATATCTACAATTCTATTATTTAACTACAATTTATCTACAATTTCTGAAAATATGTATATTCTTCTATGAAATTAAGTTAAAACCAAGTCTAATTTTCACCAAAACCCCTCAAAATTGAGATATAATCTCCTAAACATATTTTGAATTATTTACAACAACACCCAATCCAAACAAATAATGATTTTTGAAAAACCAAATTTGAATTCAAAACTTTCAAGTTTTTTAATGGCTATCAATGGGTGAAAAATATATGGAAGAATAGATATTTCAACATTGAGTTGTTGAAACTCGAAAATTTGAATTGTTCGTTTTTTATTTTTCGATAATTTGAATTGTAGTTCTAGAGAAAAATACGTAGATGAGAAATCTCCTTTTCCTTTTTAAAAATAGAATTTAATGTAGAATCAATTAACACCAAGATCCTCTCCTTAATTTTAGCCCTTTTTAGGGAATATTCTGCCCTTTTAATGCCTAATAATCGAATGGTGCAAATTTTGTATGTAAAATATGAATTGGACGGGTAATTAACAAACTATGCACATTTAGGATAATAAGATTTCATATATAGTATATGAATGTAAAAATCCCCGTAATGTAATATGCATTACTCTCTTTATATTTCATTTTATGCGAGTTACAGTTGGGAAGTGAGACTAATTATGATATAAAATTTAAAAAAAAAGATAAATAATGTGAATGAGACTCGAGAGTGAATAATTAAAGTTGATGTTGAAGGCAGTTGTTGAGAT
Source organism: Nicotiana noctiflora (assembly GCA_032618575.1). Classification (NCBI taxonomy): domain Eukaryota; kingdom Viridiplantae; phylum Streptophyta; class Magnoliopsida; order Solanales; family Solanaceae; genus Nicotiana; species Nicotiana noctiflora. The sequence continues at coordinate 16,411 of JASVEL010000875.1, read as the reverse complement.
GATGACTGTGATTTCCTCTAATTCAATGTTCATTTTTTTTTGGGTTAATAGTAGGTTTATGAATTAGTTTTTTTTTTCAAAATATTAAACATTTTAATTGTAAAAACTATATTATTAAATGAAAAGAAAATTTTAATATATTTGAATAATTTGAAGCGTATGAAAATTTTATAAATTTTCTATTTAATGATAAAAAAATATTGCATTAAGGTCGATAGTTCCTTAAAACATAATAGTCAATTGATATTGACGATTTAGACTTATTTTCTTGAAATTAAAACTATTAAGAAAAATAGTATATGTCACGCATAAAATCACGTGACCAGCACTCTTTATTCTACCCGACCAACTGAACCATCCCATAAATTAATACTCATCTGTATACCTAATAGGGGATGCAAAAACTCTTCAAATATAATCATTTTCAGATATAAAACAAAACCTATTATTTAAGTAAATATTTTCATTTAAAAGAAAACTTCATGAAGAAAAAAAAAGTTTCATTCATGCATGCTATATGAGTATCATAGGATTACAAACCAAAAATAAATATTACTATTGTCTGTAGAATTTCTATTATGCGGAATGAAATAGTCAATCAAGGCTTAACCCCGTGACTCAAAAGTATAATAATATAGTAAAATCCTCCATGAGTACAATTGTAGAGTCTCACCAAAAAATGGCAACTGAAAATGTAGAGTTGTCTTAACCACACGGTCCAAACTGCTCATATCCAGTCCCTGAAAATAGAAAAAAAATGTGGCCGAAAGACCTAAGCTCTATATGCCTAGTACGAATCATGAACCGCTTCCCAAAAGAAATATGACAAAACTGAAAAAGATATGATATATGCAGTAACAATTGATATATATAAGAAAGAATCATTTATATCAATTAATATTTTAGAATATAGAATAAAATAATAAGGTAAAACAAATTTCAAAGTCTTCTTTTAGTATTAATCTTTATAAAATCATGTTAGAATTTTTCATTTACCGGGAACGCTATACATTCATTGACGAAAGAAAGTCAACTAGGTTATGTACCTAGCGATAAGTATCTATACCCTATTTGTTTAGGTTGTCTTATCATTATGCCGCACGAGTCAACTCAGCCACGCTAATAAAGTAGCACAATAGTACCCCCCTCCCTCATCCCTCCTCATGAGAAGTACTCTGCCGTAGTTTCAACCCGTAAAGTAGGTTCAACACATGCACCGGCACCTGCAGTTTCATGACCTAATGAGAAAAAATATCCAAGGTCAATCTCGATAAACTTAAGTAACTTCCAAAAATTTTACATTTATCAAGGATGATGTCTACAGGTAAATCAACTATTTGAGAATAGTTAAATACATGATATTTCACAACTCATGTATTTTCATTTTAAAAATACTACAAGTGTTATTCCTCATTCATTTAGTTTTAAAATTATAATAAAATATTTCAAGAAAATAATATTCATAACAATTAAATTTTTTATGATGTAAGAAGTGGTATAATTCCAACTCGCTTGTCCTCGCAAGCTAGGACTCACATTTAGAATTTTTATTTAATAGTGTTTTGATATGAGTTTAGACAAAAGCTATGTGGGTAGTAAGTTTCAACTTACCTCAAATTGCTTCCAACCTTACCCCAAATGATTCAATAATGCCAACGAGTCAAAATTTACATATACGAACTCACATAATTCAATAACGCATCGCAACAATATCAACTAAGCCAACTAAATGTCTAACACTTAAATCCAATTCCATAAGTTTAGCAAAAATTCTCATTTTCATCATTTAAAGGCCAATCCTTGAATTTCAACTTCAACTCATTTATTAAACTTGTTATGGGATCTAGTCATTCCACTAGAATCCAAAATAACATCGTTCAAGCAAGACCCAACATTATTTTTGTGATGACCCAAAAGGCCATCACTTATTTTTAAATTAAATTTTAGAATCCGAGGTCTTAAAATCCTCTTTCATCATTATCTCAATTTGCGTGCATAGTCTGGGCGCATAGCCAGAAAGTCGTTATGTGAAAATCTGTAAAAAACGATAAAATATGTCTTTAAAACTAATTAAGTTGCTTCGATCAATATTTTGGGTAAAAAAAACCTGAACCTGTGATTTGATGGTCCCAGAAGATCCATAGAAAAATATGGGACTTGGGCGTATGCTCGGAATCGAATTCCAAGGTCCCAAGCCGGAGAAATAAATTTTAAAGAAAAAATATTTTTTGAATTATTCATGATATTTGGAAATGAATTGTGATTAAAACTTGATGGTATCAGACCCTTATTTTAGTTCCGGCGCTCGTACAGGTCTTATATGTGAATTAAGATAAATTTGTTAAGTCTGGTAAGAAACGGACTTGAAACAACATGAATCAGATCATTTTTTAGAAAAATTGAAAATTTTGAAGTTCTTAAGAAAAATTTCATGATTCCGATGCTAACTTCACAATTGTTGATGTTATTTTAGTGTTTTGAATGCAAGAGCGAGTCCGTATGATATTTTTAGATTGGAGTGCATGTTTGGTTTGGAGCCCCGAGGGCTCGAATGAGTTTTAAATAGGCCACGAGGTGAATTTTGGACTTGGTAAATTGCATAATTTTTGCTAGTGTGATCGGGTCTGCAGACTCGTAAATGCGATATCGCGAACGCGAGGGCTTGATTGCAAATGCGAACCAGCCCAGGCCTGCCCTTCCACGCAAATGCGAACCAGCCCAGGCCTGCCCTTCCTCGCAAATGCGAATTCCGACTTCGCAATTGCGAGTGTCCCTTCATAAATGCGAAGTCTTCTGGTGATGCCTGAACTCGCAAATGCGACACCTTTTATGCAAATACGAACCTAGCAGAGGTAGGGGTTCACAATTGTGAACCCCTGTTTGCAATTCCCATATCTGCGACCTGCAACTTCTATACTTAGCTGAAAATCAACCATTTTTCATACTATTTCAAAACCAAAACTTCTTACGATGATTTTTCAAGAACAACTCTTCTTCCAAATCGACTGTATGTCACTTTTAACCCATTTCCTTCAATCATTAACATCTTTTAACGTGATTTCAACTCAAAATCAATGATTTTCATGGGGAAATTGGGTATTTATAGTAGAACCTACGTTTTTCAAAATTGAAGATTCAGACCTCGATTTGAGGTCCGCTTTTAAAATAAATTATATATTTGGATTCGTGTGGGAATAGATAATCATGTTTTGGTTTGAATCTCAGATTTTGACCATGTTGGCCCGAGAACAATTTTTGACTTTTGGGTAAAACTTTGGAAAATTCATTTTCATGCATTGAAATTGATTCATTCAGCATTTATTAATGTAATTAAGTAAATTGTGACTAGATACGAGCGAATTGGTGGTGTAATCGAGGGGTAAAGCGATAATTGAGACGTTAATTGTGTTCGTAGCATCGAGGTAAGTGTTTGGTCTAACCTTAACTTGAGGTATTAGGAGTTGAGTCTTATTTGCTATGTGTTAATTTTTTAGTAAGACGTATAGGCATAGTGACGAGTATCTATACGTTGGTGTCTAGCATGCCCGTGAGTCTCTTAATCTAATTTTTATGATTTCGTCGTATCATTTATATTTTGGCAATGTGTTTTATTTATTGGGAAAAGTTCATGGAAGTAATTGTGATGTTTGATTATTGAGGAGTGTTGGCTCAATTTGTATAACGAATTATGAAAGTGTGAGTGGTAATTGAAATATTTTGGAGTATTGGCTCGAGTTGTGAAAGGAATTGTGAAACAAAGGTGAAAAAATAGAAAAGAATCATTATATTGACTCCTTTGCCGGAATATTATTGTTGTTGTTTTCAGGTTTTCCCTTCCCGGGACTTGTTGTTGAATTATTGTTCCCTTTGTCGGGATTATTATTGCAATTTCATTTATTTTCCTTGCCCTATTATTTGTGATTGTTGTTTGGATGATGAAGAGAGTTAAAGCACGAAGGGCGATATCGTGCATTGTTTTTGTAAGGATAGAGTGTAAAGCACGAAGGGTGAAGCCGCGTATAATTTATAAGAAAAGAGTGTAAAGCACAAAGGGTGATGATTGTGACGACCCAAATGGTCATCACTTATTTTATTAATCATTTCGAGCTTCTGAGGTCCTGAAAACCTTATTTATAGTTGCCTCGATTTGCGTGCGCAGTTCGGGAGCGAAGCTAAAAAATTCTTATGTTGAAATATATGAAATATGTGAGAAATTTGAAGAATTTTGATATTAATATTGATATGGTTGACTTTGGTCAATATTTTTGGTAAACGGACCCGGGCCCGTGATTTGACGGTCTCAGAAAATCCGTAGAAAAATATGGAACTTGGGCGTATGCCCGTAATTGAAATCCGAGGTCTAGAACCCCGGTAAAAGATTTTTTCTGTTAAATTATTTTCTGAAAATGTTTAAGGGAAATGAAACTGAAATTTGATTAAAAAGTGGTGATATCGGGCTCGTATTTTGGTTCCGACGCCCGGTACAGGTCATATATATTGGTTAAGCGCTTCTTGTAAAGTTTGGTTGAAAACGGACGTCCTTTGACGTGTTTCGGCTTTAAATTGAAAATTTTGGGAGTTATGAAATTTTGAATAAAATCTTGAGTTTTAAGGCTCAAATCATTGATTTTGATGTTATTTTGGCGATTTAATCGCGCGAGCAAGTTCGTATGATGTTTTTAAGTCAGTGTGCATATTTGGTTTGGAGCCCCGAGGGCTCGGGTGAACTTTGGATAGGCCACGAGATCAATTTTTCATGTTAGAAAGTTGCTGTCAGCACCTAATTTGCAGAGTTCGCAAATGCGAACAAATGTTAGCAAATGCGAAGTCGCAAATGCGAACAAAAGTTCCCAAATGCGAACTTCCCATATTTTGCCTGTGTTCGCAAATGCGAACAAAAGTTCTCAAATGCGAAGTCGCAAATGCGAACAATAGTTCGCAAATGCGAACTTCCCATATTTTGCCTGTGTTCGCAAATGAGAACAAAAGTTCGCAAATGCGAAGTCGCAAATGCGAACAATAGTTCGCAAATGCGAACTTCCCAGTTTTGTCTTGGCTTCGCAAATGCGAACAAAAGTTCGCAAATGCGAACTTCCCAGCCTTAGCTTATTTTTCAAATTCCAGAATTTGGTCGGGGTTTGCAATTGCGAACCCTTGCTCGCAAATGCGAACACAAAGACATGTAAATCACGATTTCCAACTTCATTTTTCATATTTCACAACCCAAAACATCCATTGGCGATTTTTCACGAACTCCCTCTTCTCCAAATCATTGGTAAGTCAACTTTTACTCAATTTCTTCAAACTTTAACATCATCTATCATGTTTTCATCTTCAATTTAAGGTTTTTCATGGGTAAAAATGGGGGATTTGGGTAGAAATTAGGTTTTCATAAAAATTGGGATTTTGACCTTAATTTGAGGTCCGATTTGAGGACAAATTATATATTTGAACTCATGGATGATTGGGTGAATTTATTTTGGTTCGAAACTAGGGTTTCGATCATGTGGGCCCGGGGTTGATATTTACTATTCCCGGCAGAATGTTGAAAAACTTATATTTAGCCATGTGAACTAGTTTGTTAAGTAGAATTGATGATATTAAGTCAATTGTGTATAGATACGATTGGATTGGAGTCAAATCGGAAAGGAAAAGGCATTGCTACGGATTGAGTTATTCGTAAACATTTGAGGTAAGTGTTTGTTCTATCCTAGCTTGAGGGAATAGGAATTGAATTATGTATGAATTATTGGTTTGGAGTTATTGGTGTTATACCGGTAACAGAGATAAATTGTAGGTTCAATGTCATTTATTGGTTGTATACCGGTAAAACACATATAAATTGTTGAGTAGTAGTTATTGGTGTTACATCGGTAACGGGGATATATCGTTGATTTATTGACATTTATTGGTTTTACACCGGTAATAAAAATACTGTTGATTAGAGATTATTGGCTTAATACCGGTAATATACATTATTAAAAATTGGGATCGTGTGGCGCGCCGTCCACTTATATATTAAAGAATTTGGGATCGTGTGGCGCGCCGACCACTTATATGATAAGAAATGGGATCGTGTGGCACGCCGACCACAAAGTAATTTGAATCTTGGCATTGGCCATAGTTGCCGGTAGCCTATTGATACAACTGGGAGCAGGTGGTACGCCTACCACAAGATATAGCTTATTGTTACATTTGGGAGCGGGTGGTACGCCTACCACAAGATATGAAATGAAAAATGAATTGAGACATGAAAGTAAGATTTGTCCCGTTGACCAGATTACTCTGGATATTGTGAGAGATTGACTGTTATTTCAGAGCAGATTCTTTCTTTATAAACGTTCGATAACATTTTCTAATGTTGTATATGTATATATATATTTCCACTGTACAGGTTTATATGGGTGACTGGCCTTAGTCCCGTCACTACTTCGCCGGGATAGGCCAGGCACTTACCAGCACATGGGGTCGGTTGTGCTGATACTACACTCTGCGCTCTTTTTGCGCAGATACAGGTTACGGACAACAGCAGCGGCAGTAGCACGATTGTAGATATTCCGACTACTGAGACTACGAGGTAGCCTTACAGGCGTCCGCAGGACCCGTTGTCTCTTCTATCTATGTATTTCATTTTGTTATCTCATGTATTCGAGATAAACAGCTTATGTTTCTTTCAGACAATTATGTGTATTATTCTTAGAAGTTCGTGAGTATTGTGACACCAGTCTTGGGTAGTGTATCATGTTTGGGTTTTCTGTATCATATTTGATAAAATTGACTAAGACTTCCGCTAAGTTTAATTATTCTGCTGTGATTATATGATTTTATTTAAAGTTTTAATAAGAGAATTGTGACTAATGGAAATGTAAATAAGATTTGGCTGGCCTAGCTTCCACTAGTAGGCGCCATCATGACTCCCGATGGTGGGAAATCCGGGTCGTGACAATGACATGCCGCACGATGTACCATTCTGTGCCAATTATATTGATTATATGGTGAGGAATAGAGTAAAAACACGAAGGGTGATGCCGTGAATTCTTTTTTTGGTTCCCTGTTGATATTCGAGATATAATGTTTCTTCCATTTACCCGTTGTCTTTCTATTCTGAATTAATATCGCCCCCGCAGCATGCTATCTCTCCCATACTTGACTGTTGATTTCTACACTTCTTTTTTGTCGTATATAGTTGAATTGCTCATGTTTATGTGGTAGATTGGTCTAGCCTTGTCACTACCTCATCGAGGTTAGGCTATGCACTTACCATCATATGGGGTTGGTTGTGCTGATACTATATTGTATACTCTATTGTGCAGATACCAGTATCGTAGACTTCAGATAGTAGATCGGGTGGCTACCTTCAGTCCACGCGGAGATCTAAGGTAGAATTGCAAGTGTTCGCAGGCCCTGGCATCTCCTCTATCCTTTACTTCCTGTTTCATTTATTTGATTAAGAGACATTGTATCTTTTATTTCAGACTTTGTATTTAGCGCTCATAGATCGTCTGTGGTAGTGTAACACCAGTTTTGGGAGGTTGAGATTCAAATTATTGTAATAGACATGTTAAGATATTTTATTATTTTCTTCTGCGTATTCTTAATTTTTTGTTGTTTACACGTTATTGTGTTATAAATGATAAAGAGTATAAATGGGTAAAAAGGTATTTACTACAATAGTTGGCTTGCCTATATCACATTAGTAGACTCCATCACGACTCTTAAGGGTGGGAAATCCGGATCTTGATAAGTTGGTATCAGAGCTATAGGTTACATGGGTCTCATAGTTCACAGACAAGCTCAGTAGAGTCTAAGGGATCGGTATAAAGACATCTATATTATCCCGAGAGGGTACAAAGTTTGGAAAATTTCACATCTTTTCTTTCATTTCATGCGGTTTGGTTTCTCAATGTTGATTAAATTTTTATTTTGTTCTCTCACAGATGCTCAGAACGCGCACTTTCTTATCCGCTGACCATTAGCATGAGCCCCCAGCAGCTGCTCCCACGAGAGGAGGAGGGCGAGGTTGAGGCCATGCTAGAGGACGAGGTAGGGGCAGAGCTCAGCCCAGAGTAGCAGCACCAGCAGTGGAACCTTAAGGTGACTTTGATGATAAGGTTCCGTCCCCAACAGTTCTGATGGGCCCAACTCAGGTCCTAGAGGGGTTTATTGCTACCGTAGTACTCGAGGATGCTCTGGTTCGTCAAGTGGGCCTCATGGAGAGTGTCACCTGGGCAGGTTTACTTCCTATAGCACCAGTCGTGTCTAAGGCTGGAGGAGAAGCCCAGACTCCTGCTACTCACACTTCAGAGCAGGTGGCTCCCCAGTTTCACACTCCAGCAGTTCACCCAGTTGGAGCAGTTTAGCCGGGCGTGGTAGCCTAGGCCGGCGACAGAGCAACTATGTTTGCCGATTCTTTGTGGAGATTGGACAGGTTCACGAAGCTCTTTACTACTATGTTCAATGGTTCATCTTCTAAGGATCCCCGGGATTATCTAGACAGTTGTCATGAGGTTCCTAGGAACATTAGGATAGTAGAGGCCAATGGGGTCAATTTTGATACTCTTTGCTTGTGTGGATCTGCCACGACTTGATGGAGAGATTATTGCTTGGCAAGACCAGCTGGATCACCAGCATTGACTTGGGAGCAATTTACGCAGCTATTTCTGGAGAAGTTTCTCTCGATTACTCATATAAAGGTCTATCCGAGACAGTTTGAGCATCTCCAGCAATGTTCTATGACTGTTACTCAATATGAGACTAGATTCAGCGACTTGGCTCGTCATGCTTTTATCATACTTCCCACCGAGAGAAAGAGGGTGAAGAGGTTCATATATATGGACTTATTCAGCTGATTCATCTTCAGATGACTAGGGAAACTGGGAGTGAGATATATTTCCAGGAGGCAAATAATATGGCCTAGAGAGTTGAAATTGTTCTATCATAGGGAGGCGGTCATGGGTCTGACAAGACGCCTCGTCATTTAGGCCGATTTAGTGGTACCTCATCTAGAGGTAGGTATTCATATGGTAGAGGCCATCCTCCAAGGAATTTTTCATTCAACACTTCAGGTTTCTCACGGTGCTTCAGGTGGCCGTGATCCTCAAATGCAATATTCTAACCAGCAACCCTATAGTGCACCACCAGCTCCTATTAGTGCACTGCCACTTCAGAGTTTTTAGGGTGGTCATTTACGTCGTCAGGGTCTGCAGTCTCAACAGCCGAGGGCTTGTTACACTTGTGATGATATGGGTCACATTGCTGGGTTTTGTGCTTGAGCATCGAGTAGCTCTCATCATTAGGGTTCCTATTTTGTGGTTCAGGCACCGAGTGTTCCACAACCCGTTCATCTATCTAAAGGCGACGGTAGAGGTTTTAGAGGTAGAGATAGAGGTATTAGAAGTGGAGCTTAGGCCGCTAGATGTGGAGGCCAGCCAACAACTAGTTGTCCCAAAGATGTGGTTTAGGGTAGTGGGGCCAAACACCAATGTTATGATCTTCGGTCCAGGACCGAGGCTGATGCTTCCGATGTAGTTATTACCAGTACTATTTGTGAGCACATGATTTTTGCACCGGGCAAATAATTCCAAAATTAAAATAAATATGTTTTTGAGTGCAATTACTTGCCTTGTTTGAAATTAGCCACACTTTGTGTGTTTGAATAATTAGAAATTAGAAAAAATCAAAAAAATAGGCTAGGTAATTAATTTTTTAATTTGATTAGTTTTAAGAAGAAAATCAGCAAAAAATAGTTTAAGTAGTGGAAATTAAGGAAAAATAGTAGAAAATTGCCAAAAATACTAAATAATTAGAGTAAGTAGGAAATTAGGTTTTATAATTTTTCATAAAAGAAAAAAAAAGTATAAAAGAAAATACATAAAAATCATTAAAATCAGAAAAATACAAAAAATATTTTGGGGTTTAATTGATTTGGGGCCAAAAGATTCGAAATTGGAGGCCCAATACCCCAGCCCAAGGCGTTGGCCCGTCTGATCCATGTAACGATCAATCTAGGCCGTTCATGAGAGGTGATCCAACGGCTCCAATAATTAGCTGTTTTCTTTAATTAATTGAGATGTTACGATTAATCTTAGCCGTCCATTTTACTTAATCCACAGGTTGAAGGTCTGGGGTCTCATAAGCGTCTGAACGACGCCGTTTTAGTAACACGCATGTGAGCCGTTGATCTCCAAAAATTGGACGGCCAGGATTACCTCAGACACATTGCTTATATAAGGCTTATGTCTGAAAATTTTGGCCATTTTAACACAAACCCTAAGACCAGCCGCCCCTCATCCCTCCCTTCTCTCTCGTCTCCTTCACCAAAAACCCTAGCCGTCCATGGCGGCCACCACTCTCCACGGTGGTCGCCGGCCCTTTCAACCCCTCCTCTCTTCTTTTCTTCTTCTTCTCCTTCTTCTTCATCTCAAAAACTCCATCAAAACCCCAAAAATCAACCCTTCTCCAGAACTCCGGTCACCGGAAATCACCACCGGTGACCACCAAACAACGAACTACTCTACCAAACCAAAGCCAATCGAACCGTCTTGGTTTGATCTATCCAACCCCACTAGCCACCACCTTCGAATCTCCCCTGGACTCTTCGAATATCCCAAAAAGAGTCGCCGGAACCCTAACTCCGGCGACCCCCAAACCCAAACCAGTCCCAAGATCCGTCCTTTACCCTCCCAAAACACCCTCCTTCAAACAAAATCAAAAAAGGCTTCGTCTTGAAGTCCAAGCAAGAAACCAGAAAAGAAAAATGAAAAAAAAATACAGAAAAAGAAAACAAGAAAAAGAGAATAAAAGGGGTCGGAGAGAGTTCGAGAGAGAATGAGAAGAGTGAAGGGAATAGGAAGCTCGGGGGACAGGCCCCGCTAAGCTAAGTCCCCCCCCCTGTTCTGTTATCTTCTTTGCTTTTATTTGTCTGTTTGATTTTGTTTTTGCATGCTTCATGTGATTTTTCTGATTCTTATTTTTTGCATGTTAGTTTAGGACTTTCTTCCTGATCTTATGACTATATCTGTTAGTATTAAGCTTTTGAACTTCTCTATCTGTTTTGTTTCGATTATGTGCTATCGTTTGCTGTATCTATCTCGTTTGTCTGCTACTCTGTTTGGACTCTCGTTCTGATATATTTCTTCTGTCTCTGTCTTTTGTCCTCTGTTAGTATTAGGTCTTTTCTTTTTGATTAATATTAGATAACTTCTTTAGTCTGAATGATTCTTATTCTCTGCTTAATCTCATGTTCAGTTTCAAGGCTAGGATTAGCTATTAGTCCTATGTTTTCCCTGTCCTATTTGTTTAGCATGATTCTAGGGTTAGAGCTTGAAAGTAAATCCTAAATTGCCATACCTATGTTAGTCTGAGCCACGTTGACTATTAATAAGAGCCTGTGCTTATGTGTGTAGTTATGCCGTGAACTTTAAAAGTTTTGAAGTTTTTTTCAAACTATCATATGACTGAAATTGGTAACAATTAGGTCTGGATTGACATGAATTCACACTGCATCACATACAATCTGATGAAATGAGTTAGTTGACTAAAATTCAACCATATCTGTTATTTTCTCTGAGTTTGAGTTGATTAATGCATGTTTTTGGATCATATGTGCTTCTGTATGCAATTCATGTTAAAAATGCTTAAGTCTTGCTAGTTTCTGCTTCTTAGGAATGGCTGATTGATCATTTGAACTTTAGAAGGATTGGTTATAGCTGTTAGCATTAGACCCGTGAAAAATGGCTAGTTTTTAAATAGGTATTAACTAAAAGTGAACAAAATAGGCTGTTAGACAATAATTGACCTAAGAGTGGTCAACTTTGCAAAAGGTTGACCAACTCTATAAGGTCCAAACACACCAGCTCACTTCAAAAAGGGTTGGTTGTGCAAAAACTGGTCAAGCTTGCAAATGCAAGCTCACCGAGGCTCATTTGAGCCCTGAACATCAAAGTGGCCAGGCCTGCAAAGGCTTTGGGCCCAGCTATGTTCAGTAATTGGGTTTAATTACCCAAGCTAGGTCTCAACTTGAGACTGGCCATTAGTTTAATAGGTAATTAAGCAGGCTAGCCCTGCACTCTAATATAATTGACCTAAAAATCACAAAAATAGGTTATTAAGAAATAATTGGCCTAAGAGTGGTCAACTTTGCAAAAGGTTGACCCATTCTATAAGGCCCTAACACATAGTCCACCTTTAAAAGGGGCTGGTTGTGCAAAGTGGCTAAGTCTGCAAATGCAGACTAGCCCAGGCTTTCTTTTGAGCCCTGAACATTAAAAGGGCCAAACCTGCAAAGGTTTTTTGGCCCAACTGTTCAGTAATTGGGTTAATACCCAAGCTAAGTCTCAACTTGAGACTGGCTAACTTTTAAATAGTTTAATTTCATTAATAAAGCAGGCTAGTCCTGCAATCAGCTTTAAATTGAAATAAATTGGTTTTAATTAACTGGAATTAAGTAAAAGAGGCTAGAATTGAAATAATTTTAATGTTAGATCTGGCCAGCCCTTAAATACCAATGCAAGGGCTGGCTATTAGTTAAATAAGTCCAAAAGAAGCTGAAATCTGACCTAGGTAGACTGGGTAAATCAGCAGTGCCCTTAGGGGCACAATTGGGAATTAAATTGGTAAAATAGTGAATAGTTTGGAACTTAAGAGGGTAAGGGAGTCATTTGTACCCCTGATTTCTGTAATTTTTCAGAGATCTAAGGGTATAATGGTCTCCCTAAAATGGGAAATCTGTAAAAATCTTCATCCCTTAGGGCTACATTAGTAAAAACCCCTTAAAAGGAATCTTTGGAACCTTCCAGCACATGCTGGAAGGATTTCTGGTAACAGAATTGGGGGGTTAAGTGTACATTTAATAATTTTAGGAGGGGGAGAAGTGGGATTGAATCCCATAACTTTCTCCCCAAGTTTCAGCCTTTGGTTAGCTATAAATACACCCCCAAAAGGGCTGAAAAGGGGTTCGAAAATTTGGGGAATTCTGAAATTCATTTTAAGCTAACTTTTGAATACAAGCTTTAGGGTCAAAATAGCAGGATAACAGTAGGGTATTCTGGGATTTTTTCGAGTGAAGATATACTAATTTCAATCTGGTTCATTGGTTTTCTTTGCTCGATTCATCTGCCTGGATTATTGTCACACCTCCTTTTTCCGCACCCACGAGGGCACGAGGGAGTTTTTCCAATTAAAGGACAATCGAAACGGGATTTATTTATTTAGTTCAAAGTCGCCACTTGGAAAAATAATGGTGTCCCAAGTCACCGGTTTTAATCCCGAACCGAGGAAATTTATGACTTTGTATTATAGTCTGCGAAATTAGAAACCTGGATAAGGAATTCTGTTAACCCGGGAGAAGGTGTTAGGCACTCCCGGATTTCGTGGTTCTAGCACGGTCGCTCAACTGTTGTATTTGTTTTTATCTGATTTCTTTATATATTCTATTTTATGTGCATTTATTAATATTTTTCTTTATTTTATAAAGAATTACAACGTCGTAAAAATGCATTTCGGGCCACACCGTACCAGTACGCCTGTGGCTTTTGATACATTTCGACTTCGTTGAGATTTAGATTTGGGTCACATAAATGTGCACCCGTATTTGAGAATGTATATTAAAATTGTGCCTAAAATTTCTATGTCTTTATTAACTTTGGGAAAAACCGTAAAATTCGCTAAACGGTTCTTCCAAATCTATGTATTTTTTATAACAATTATTTGAGGGCCCGTGCACTTTGTTCTCTAACGAGTCTCATCTCATTTCATTTTTTAAAGGCCAAACCTGTGGTGTGCTATGTTTTTCTATTATTATTTTTTCCCTATCTACGAAAGAAAGATCCTAATTTATTATGTTCAAAATCCGATTAAATCAAATGAAGGAACCTTTGAACTGGGCCCAAATGGCTAGGCCAATGAGCCCAATTTTAAAATGATGCAAATAATGTAATCTCAATTATTTCAACATTCACGGCAGCCGTTCTGTGTAGTTTGAAGCAAATGGGATACTTCTAATGGCTTGAACTTGTATGATTAACTTCAGGCCAGAATCTGTTAATACTTAATTTGGATTACCAATTTATTGATATTCAGAAATCTTATGCCTACGTAGATTGCAAATTCCGACAAAAATCATTCAAATTAGTTGATCTACAAACGCTCATAAGCGGATTATTTTAGTCTATCTTCATTAACTACTAATACTACTTATTTTGAGATTTAGTCTAAATGGTAACGTCTTATTTAACACTCGAACCTGTTTTCATGCCATCAACCAATGTCGTTCTGGAAATGCTATCACAAGAGGATATCAGTGAATCCTTTCTAATTTCTCTACCTGCTAGGCTTAATTGAAATCCAAATCTATTAACAATCATCCTAATAGTCTCGAATATTTAATAATGCTCGAGTACCAGCAACGTTTTTCAAAGGTTCAAATTCATGCAGTCCAATATAATTACACAAAAGGACTGTTAACAATCTAAAATATTAACAAATGAACTACTTCATCACATCATCCGAAAGAACACAAAAAATGAAAACAGGCTTAAGCTTCACATTCTCCATGCATTCATCTCACAACTTCAGTTTGGAACTATTGAATTATAGAGGTGTACCTGGTGATCGAAAAGCAAGAAGAAGAACCAAGTCAGCCACAATAGCGTCACAGCAGGATGAGCAAATCACAGCAGCAACTTATAGCTCTAACCAACAACAGAACAGACCCAAAGAACTTGCAAAAACCAAGCGGCAACACTCAAATCCCAAACAGATCCACTCAACTTCCAAGCTAAAACCAGACAGACTAACAAATGATTTAACGCTTTCAACAGACCACAAATCCAGTAGGAACAGGTAACACTTAAAGAAAAGAGGAAGAACTTCAGATACTTGGATTCCAAACAGACAAAAACAACCTTCAGCTGGCCCTTATGATGTGATAAACAGTAGAATCCTCACTGTTTTCTCCCTATTCTCTATGCTTAAGACCTCTCAATTTCTTCTCTCCCAAGTGTATGCCCTTTTAGATTGTATGCCTTCACGTGTGTGTTTTAGGTCTATTTTTCTGTTTTCTATCTCTTTTTGTGTCTGTCTATGTGTGTAGCCCTATATAGTTTTTTTCAGATTTTCCTCCTAGTGGGGCACCACACTAAAACTAAACCCCTGCCCATAATTCTTAATCAGAAAATCCCATGCTATTCTCTGTGTTCCCCATTAGTGTGTGTTCAACTCATTTTTAATTCAATCCAGCATGGGTCTTATTTTAATTATCTCCTCTTAAATCCCTTCCATTATGTCTTGTATCCCACTACCATGTTTTAATTGTATTTTAATGCATAGTAACAGAGCACTCTAATTAAACAATTCTCCAATGCTTTTACTTCCTAAATTAAACTCCCTGATGCCTAGAGTTACTGTTTTAGCTTAAATCAACCATCATTCTGAAGCTATAACTAATTCCTTACTCTAAGTCAGTCAGTAATTATTGCTAAGGAGCTCAGATCAAATTGAGTATCCTCAACAGGGATCAATATTCAGAACTTGGTGCGAGTTTTTATTAGCTTGAACACAAACGAACAAGCAAGGAATCAGTTAATGTAATGAATAGCGAGGATCAACTGAAACCATATCATGACTTAACTGAATCAAAACTAAACAAAACAATACACAAACAGAGACACAGATCTGTGCAGATTCGAAAACAGAAGGCTTCCAATTTCAACTTCGCAAAGACTAACGGCGAACAACTATATATGACTAAATTGATTGAATACCAACTGAATTTAAACAAACAAATAGACTCCTAGACTTATGAACTCTGCATTTGAACTAAGGCGTGACAGAAGAGATGAAGATCACTACTAAAATATGAAACAAACGAAAACAGAAGAGAAATTGAAATCAAAGAAAAGGAGAATAAAGAAACAACAATTGTAGATACCTAAAACCCAATCCGAGCCTGCTTCGAACTTGAAAGTTACACTTCTCTCATTTGAAGTTGAAATAAACATTAATCGGATGTTCTTGGCTGAGAACACACGATTAAGGTTGATTAACAACCTCAAATTCTCTAGCCTCGTGTCAGTTCTTCGAGTCTTTCAATCATTCGAACGGTTCGATAATACCCAGGTTGAATTGAATGGTCTGTACGCTAAGTTTGGGATGAGGGAGGTTCTATGGTTGTCCGGTGTGAACTTGGGGCGGGTTGGGTAATTTTAGGGTTCTTCTCGAACACTCGAGTGACGATTCGAGATGGCCTGGTATGATTCGAGGTCGACGGATAAGGGGTTCGTGGAGAGGAGGTTCAGGGAGAACTACGGTGTTGACCGGGCGGCCATTGGCGTTGTTGCCGCCGGCTTAAAGGCGGTGGAGTGTGTGTCACGACCCAAACTGGAGGACCATGACTAGCACCCGACCATACTTG
>JASVEL010000874.1:0-11247 GCA_032618575.1 Nicotiana noctiflora | reverse complement strand
TTTGCGTGGGGAGTTGAGCATATTGAGACCGAGGTAGCTTGTAGGTGTTCGCAGGCCCGATGTCTCTTCCTTTTATTTATGTTATTAGCTGTAATCTCTTTGTTCCGAGACAAATAGATTATGTTATTTCTTTCAGACCTTTATGTGTAGTATTCAGTAGTAGTTCATGAGTTGGTGACTCCAAGTCTTGGGTAGGGGATTTCAGTATTGTTTTACCTTAACACTGCTTATCTCTATTTTGATAAAGTCTTCCGCACTTATTTAATTAAGGTTATGTTTTGGTTGTTAAATTGAATATGAAATATTGCTAAAAACAGGATAGTGTAAATAAAGTGGCTTGCCTAGCTACCACGAGTAGGCGCCATCACGATCCCGATGTTGGGGGAAAATCCGGGTCGTGACAAAATCTCATATTAACCACCACCTCATTTCAAATTTTCACAATACTGACAACAGAATTTGAGGCATGAAGACCTCATTATTACTTACTCGGATTAGTGAGTCACATTAAACGTAGCCTGGGAACTCATCTCATAAGCTAAAACTCAATGTTTACAGTACGAAAATGGCTGAATATAAACATAAAATATACAAGAATTATCAAATCAACCTAACTGGCATGACTCCCTTTTAATATCATCGTACGAATTAAACTTTACAAAGGAAAACTTTAAACTCATAAATATTTACCACAAGGACCTCGTCCTTACATAACCTCCACCACAGCTTGCAACCCGATTTTGATATTTCACATTATGCCAACTGCAGTTTTCAATTTCCTTTCTTTCTTCTTCTCAATAAATTTCGTAAATATTTTTTTTCATTGCACATAACGAACCCTCATACCGGTAGGGCATATAATTCATTAAAAAAAAAATTATGGCCAATTATTACGAAACACATTAAACTCATTGTAGTGAATAATAAACATTACTTTAACCTTACGAATATTTAGCTTTTCTTGCATTTCTTCATATGTAATGTTTTGGAGGAACCTAAGATTGACTTAGATATATCATACCATAATAGGGTTCTAGGGGACATAGATGCAGCATGCCCAAAATTGTGCATTAATAAAACCCCATTTGTGGTATAAATTATTTTTCCTCTTTAATTTTATTTCAAATCGAAAGGTTTTGATTTTATGTCTCCTCCCCGTCGTACTAAATTTTCGTGTTTATTAGATAAAGTAGGAGTCCATCCCAAACCTCGGGTTCCAAAAAGATGGAAACTAACGGCTAGCAAGCATAGCTGCCTTATTCTGTATGCTGGCGGTTGGTTTCCACCTTTTTTAGAATCATGCATTAATTTTATTTTTTATATAATACTGTAGATATATGTATTACATACTTAAAAATTTATAAAATTTTAGTAAATCATATAGACGAAAGTTGTTTAAGACAACCTACAATCTCTTTGAATTCAGGTAGATCTAACAACCGATGTTGTACAATATAAGAAAAGAATCTCTACATAAATGATAAGTACTAATTACAAGTTGGAACTAAGTTTTTTAGTCATATTGTTGTATATTTTAAGTTAGGTCCAATTTTCTCCAGGAGTTTTTTATACTAGAGATAAATATGTATGATTTATATGGACAACCCCAACTTATTAAGATTGAGGTGTATATATTTATTATATGTTGTACAAATAACAACAACAAACATATTCAGTGAAATTCTACAAGTGGGAACGGGGAATGATAGTATGTATACAGACCTTACCCTTACTTTGTGAGAATAGAGAGATTATTTTCGATAGACCCTCGATATACAAAAAGATGCAAAAGAAAACAGTAACACATGCAGTAGCACCAACAAGCAAAATAAGGTAATTATAATCTCTACATTTGAAAACCTTTCTAATTCAAATACATTTTTCCCAAGAGAATCTATACAAAACTAATCAAAACGCAGCTGTGCCCCAAGATTATTTTCCTCCACCTTGGTATCTCTATTATATTTGAATAAGCACTTTATATTATTATATGGTGTACGAATGTTGGTCGGTATATAAGGTGAAAGGCAAGACTTCAATTTTAATTATTTGATTAAGCCTAAAGTTCTAACTTTGGCTGGGCTTTCTCCTTTGTTCTTGCTAAAACATGTGATTTTTGTAATTAAAAAAAGAAAAGAAAAACAGAGTACAAAACGTTTTAAAATTAGTATCTGATGATATGCTATAATTACATATTTTAGTCGCTTTATATTCGAGTTTACTGCACTGTAATTGAGTTTGAGCTTTAATCACTAGTGTTTTGCACTAATTATATGTTTAATGCTTTGTAGGTGTGATTCCGAGCTATATAGATGTTATGGAATGCATTTAAGTGATTTGGAGCTTTAACGTTTGAATAAAAGTTCAAGGAATTAAGTCGGGATCATGTTTGGGGGTCAAATTTGATAATTAAGTACGAACGAAGACTCGAGAAGGCATATTGCGCACTGTCTAGTAAAATAGACACAATCTTTTGTTCAGAACTCCATTTGGGATCCACAATATATGGTTGAAAAGCTAACTCAAAGAGTTATAACTTTCATGTTTGCATTTTTCCATATTCCAAAAGGAAGAGGGTGAATACTGCGATTACGGTGGGACCGCGACAAAACTGCTAGCAGAGTGTACTCGCGGACAACTGAAGAATTAAAGAGCATATTTGGCCGCGGTTTGACCGCGACCGCGGCGGGACCACGACATGAAGTGAAACTTTCAGGGACTAAAATGCAAAATATGGGATTTTAAATCCTAAACCCTATGTTAAACAAAGGAGGCCGGCCAAGAACAAGGAGGGGTACATATTTTGGACGAAAATTAGACCTTAGGATGTAAGAGACACTACTTTAGGGTTAGACAACACCCTTGGAGGCAAGAACACATTGGGAACAAGGCGGAGAATTCTTCTACGAGTTTTTCCTTCCTCTTCCTATTTTTCGTTGTTGGTTATGACTTTTAGTATTGTAGTTTTACGTGTTATTATGAATAGCTAATTTTTTATCTAGAGTTTTGATAGAACCTTTTATAGGATAAATTCTTGTTATATTTTTGTATAATTGAGCCATAGCTTTTCTCTATTTGTTCAACTACATTTATATTCTGGTTGATTGAAGAGCTCTCAATCATCTGTGCCTATTTAATATGCATAACTCGGGAGAGAGTGCGTATTTAGGTAATTGTTGAACAACACTACTTCCAAAGTATATGAGGGATCAATAACTGAGGGTTTAAAGGCGGGATTAAGGATAATGAAGCCTTGGGTGCGATTTGAAGTGAGTTGTATTAAAAGTCAACTAGCGTAGCGCGGGAGAGTGCGTCTAGTAAATTATCGAAATTACTCGTGAGAGATTTACGGTAATAAGAGTGCTCATGATTGGTAGAGAATACTTAGGTGAAATTACAGAAGACATAGCGGGAAGGATTCCGACAATTGGGGAAATCATAACTCTAGACCTCCTTAATCTTGTCTCTAACTATTTAGTTGTTAATCTAGTAGTTTAATTTGTTAGTTAATTAGTTCAACACAAGAATCTAAATATCTATAAGTTAGAAATTGTTCAAGTTTGTCTTCTTGGTGATAGTGAATAGATGTAGCTAACCTTAGTTCTTTGTGGGATTCGACTCCGGATTTGTAAAACGAATTATATTTGCAATGACCGCATTATCCTTTTATAAAGCATAGTTGGGCGTGATCAGTATCCACAAATCACCTACATGCTAGTCAATATTTTATTTTTCAGTCGTGACACGTGTAACTTGAGGTAGAAGCAGACAAGCACTGTACCAGGATATGAATATAATGAGCCATGAGATCAAATAAATTTTTTATAAAAATCGACATATGTTTAGTTCGAAAAATAAAAAATACACATATACCTAGAGTTTATTCCAACAAACGCATGATAAAATAATCCCGAATTCTGTGTCGCAAATTTGATTAATCAACTGTCTAATCTTAACCAGTGATCATTTACTATTATCAAATGCGGCTTTCACGTTTTAGAAATGATATTGGATGCACATCTTAGGTATCAAATTAATCTAGCTTTTTTGGTCAGTTTCTTTTGTTACTTTTATGTCCTGGCATTGTGAAACTTAAAAGAATATTGAAAGGTGCACATCGTGTGATGTATGGGTTAGGTGTAAGTTATGGGTTCAAACTTTACTATAAATAGAATTTTGATATTTAAGTGAAGAAAGGTAAAGTGATGTACCTAATATTCACCGAGTTTTAACCCATGCGCCATTAACCCAAGGTAATTTTCCGATTTTAAAAAAAATCTAGACTGACATATCATCTTTTACATGTATCAACTCTACTAAGTTTGTTGTATGATGTTTGCTAGAGGGATTTACAACATGCTTGTCTCATGATACAAAGAAAAAGAGATATTATTTCTGCATTATTTTAATTTATTCGCGCGATGGGGTAAAAGATATTTCAAATTATAGATATAAAAAATAAATTAAATTTACAATTTAATAAAAGGGAACAACAATTTTTTGTAAACTCAACTCACGTTGTTTTTTTTTTTTTTTTGCCTAAGTGTAATACTTTACAACCAAGTTAAGTCGACAAAACTTTAACATGTCAACTTTTATAGAATATGCAAACCTCTTGTAGTTCTAAAGAGATTCAACTTTATAGCTTCCCCCAAGCATTTTAGGAATTAATGGAACACTTAAGCATTTTAGCTGGTGCAGAAAAGCATTAGGGCACAGCAGACTTGGTTCCTAGGAAATTAGATCTATCTAAAAGAGCAAAATGATTTCTTAATTAAATTCGCACCATCTAAGCATTACCATTTTCGTTTTTTTTTTTTTTTATGTTGGAGTAGTAAGAATCTAGAGTTTCTAGTTTCCATTTATGAGTTCTTTTTTGTTTCATTCTCTATAATTGTACAATTTATTTGTCTTTAGATAAGTTGTACCAAGTTGCCAATAGAATTTATTTAGTGTAAATTATTACTTATTGCGGAGTTTTTCTCTGTTTAAGGCATTTGCTAATAAGCATAAAATTTAACCTGTTAATATATTGGAGAAGTAAAAATACAAATTTTTTAACCACTGATAATTAGAATAAATGTATAGACATGAATTCCTATACTCTATAAATTAAGAGAAAGGAAAACAGTATGAAACTAAGAATAAACCATGTGTTTGTAGTTAGCCTTAGATTTCGAACATCCCGTTGAGCATATCTGACTTGAAATAAAAACAAAAAAGACCACCATATTCTTAAAGAAACCAGAATATTTTGAGATATAAACCTCATCATTGCTAGAAAGCATTACTTTGAAAACACGTAACAACAACAACAACAACCCAGTATAATCCCACAAGTGGAGTCTGGGGAGGGTAATATGTACGCAGGCCTTACCCCTACCCGAGGGGCAGAGAGGCTGTTTCCAGGAGACCCTTGGCTCAAGACATCAACAAAAGACGATAAATTAGTACTATCAATAAACTCATATTAAAATAACATAAAATAACAACATAACACAAAATAATAAAGTAGCAGCAGTATAAGAAATATAAGAAATACGAAATAGATGAAATGTATACTAATATCCAATAAATAACTCGATGTACTGATTCGTAACCTCCTACGATTACCTCCTAACTAGTTAATATCACTCTAGTGCGCTGTGGAATTATCCACAACTTCCCCCTAACCTACAATTTTAATGTTCGACTTCCACAATCCCTATCAAGGGTCATGTCCTCGGTAATCCTAAGACGCGCTAAGTCCTGCCTTATCACCTCTCCCCAATACTTCTTAGGTCTTCCTCTACCTCTTCTCATGCCCACCACAGCCAGTCGCTCACACCTTCTCACCGGTGCATCAGTGCTCCTCCTCCGAATGTGCCCGAACCATCTGAGTCTTGTTTCTCGCATCTTGTCCTCTATGGGGGCCACACCCACTTTCTCTCTAATATATTCATTTCTAATCTTATCCATCCTTTTATGCCCGCACATCCACCTCAACATCCTCATCTCTGCTACTTTCATCTTCTGGGTGTGTGAGTTCTTAACCGGCCAACACTCGGTCCCATACAGCATTGCAGGCCTAACCACCGCTTTATAAAACTTACCTTTTAGTAAAGGTGGAACTTTCTTGTCACACAGGGACTCCCGTCGCTAACCTCCACTTCATCCAACCCACCCCTATACGGTGTGTGACATCCTCGTCGATCTCCCCGGTCCCCTGAATAACCGACCCTAGGTACTTGAAACTACTCTTCTTAGGGATGATTTGAGAGTCAAGTCTCACTTCCACTCCCGTTTCCGCCGGCCCCGCCCCAAACTTGCACTCGAGGTATTCCGTCTTTGTCCTGCTCAACCTGAATCCTTTAAACTCAAGGGCATTCCTCCAAACCTCTAGCCTTTCGTTTACCCCGCGTCGTGTTTCGTCAATTAGGACTATATCATCAGCAAATAGCATGCACCATGGAACCTCCCCTTGAATATGATGTGTTATGGCATCCATCACCAGGGCAAATAGGAAATGGCTGAGTGCCGACCCTTGGTGCAACCCCGTAACAACTGGAAAATGCTCGGAATCGCCTCCTATTGTCCTAACCCGAGTCTTAGCTCCTTCATACATGTCTCTAATCACCCTAATGTAGGCTACGGAACCCCTTTAACCTCTAAGCAGCTCCATAAGACCTCCCTAGGAACCCTGTCATACGCTTTCTCTAGATCAATAAACACCATGTGAAGATCCTTCTTCTTATCCCTGTACTGTTCTGCCATTCTCCTAATAAGATGGATAGTTTTTGTGGTAGATCGCCCCGGCATAAATCCGAACTGGTTGTCCGAGATAGACACCATCCTTCGCACTCTCATCTCTACCACTCTCTCCCAGATTTTCATGGTATGACTTAGTAATTTGATACCTCTATAGTTGTTACAGCTCTGGATATCGCCTTTGTTCTTATACAACGGAACCATTGTACTCCACCTCCACTCTTCAAGCATCCTATTAGTCTTGAATATCACATTATACAACCCAGTAAGCCATTCCAATCCTGCTCTACCCACACACCTCCAAAGTACAACCGGAATTTCGTCTGGCCCGGTAGCTCTACCCCCCTCATCTTACGCATTGCCTCGGTGACCTCATCGACTTCAATGTCCCTACAATAACTTAATTCATGGGAATGTCGGTGTTCCGCAATCCACCTAGCATAAGCAAAATTTTAGTTTTTATTTACTTTTATAAATAACTTGAATTCAAGGAATATTGATAGTATTATTTTCCAAGGACTCTCTTCTAA
Source organism: Nicotiana noctiflora (assembly GCA_032618575.1). NCBI lineage: Eukaryota > Viridiplantae > Streptophyta > Magnoliopsida > Solanales > Solanaceae > Nicotiana > Nicotiana noctiflora. The sequence goes on along the minus strand of JASVEL010000874.1, from coordinate 3,970 downwards.
CATCAATTATTAGGGTAGTCGATATGTTGTCCAGAAAAGATATTTGATATGAAGATAAATGGAGCTAATTAGATAAATAGCAACTCTTGTACAGTAGAATTGGTCAATTATGAATATGGACTGCAAAACTACCTTTCATGTCCTGATCGTCACTATATCATCGGTTGCTTTATGACTGAATGAAACACTCTAATGATGCGCAGCAACACAAGCAGATGGTGTTACTATTTCTTGACTTTAATGTTAAGTACCCCTTATAGCATTAATTAAGAACGACAGGAGGAGTTGTGATTTGTTGGTGATTGAAGAAGAAACCGTTTCTGAGTTTTATTGCTATGGTGAAAATGTCTAACCGATAAAATTTTCCACAACTTAACTTAAAATTTTATTGGGTCGTTATTATTGTTTACAATTTTTTGAAGCTAATAATTCTTTGCTTAGTGCCCTCATTAGACCTTGCAATTTTATGGTCTATGCTGCTATGTGATTGGCATATTATTGTTTTGTTATCTGTTTGGGGTTATTTCCTTTTCCATGTTTAATGGTGCTGGCCTGCGCCCTGCTGGGGTAGAAAAGATCATTTATCATTAAAAAATACCTAACTCTCCAAATAACACGTGTACATTTTTACGTACCCTATGTTTCTCCTTAATTAAAAGGTTTTCTTGATACACAAAGCATCTCTCATCGGATCGTACCCCAAAGGGTATGATGTAGAGAGTCTGTCTTAATACAAGTATTAGTGGTTGCTTCCACAGCTCGAACTCGTTACCTATATATCACAGCGAGACAACTTTAGGCCTCATTTATTTTTTTAAGATTAAGACGTTTGAATCTGAATATCAAGATATGTATTAAGATTAAGACATTTCAATTCGAATACACATCTGAATATACTAAGATGTGTATTAAGATCTGGATACTAAAAATTAAGATTGTTTGATTTTTAACATCTGAATGCGTAAAATTTATCTTTATTTGAAAAATAATAAACATAAAATTCAAATGAAATACTAACTAATCTAATATTCTATCAATAAAATATATAATTTTTTAAAATATAATAGTTGTTGGTGATGACTAATGGGTGAATACCTACTAGATACGATGGTCTGTGGTAGTTTTGGTGATAGTTTATGCTATTAGCTAGTAGTGATTGGAAGTGATTGCGATTATGATTGAGGATGGTGGTAGTGGATGGTGATAGTTAATAATGGCGGGTGGTGACAGGTTATAGTGATGGCAGTGTCGATTGTTAACAGTGATGGGGTGGTTAGTTGTGGTAGTTGAGGTGGATAAGTGTTGACTGTCGGTGAGAATGAAGGTGATCGGAGTGGTGGAGATGGTGAATATTAATGGTCGATAATGGCGGCGGCTATGAGTGAGGATGATGGTAACGTGGTGGCGGCGACGACGGTGGTTAACTATGATGGTATTGTTGAGTATGATGCTGGTGGTGACATGGTGATAGTTGATAATGGTAGGCGGTGGCAGCAGTTAATAATATCTATGTGATAGCATCTTAAAGAAAAAGTCTCTGTTATAGATCATAATCATACAAATCTATTCAGACTCATTAAATGATTGTAAAGCAAAAAAAAAATAAAAAAAATAAATAATGATTAAGATCTGAATAATTAAAATTCAGACTTTAAAAATAAACACACTTAATATCTGAGATCTGACCTAGGAATTGGATTTTGGTGTAATTGGGTGTAATTACACAGTTTGGCGTGTTTGTTTGGCCAAGTAATTACTTGGTGAGCATGGAATTTGGTGTAATTGGAGGGGTGTAATTATACTATCCAATTCTCAAGGGGAGGTGAGAATTGGTGGTAATTACACTGTGTAATTACAAGATTTTTTTTTATTTTCTTTCCTTTTTAATTTTATTTTAATTTATTTTCTTTATAACTTTTTATTTCTATTATTTTAATTTTAATATTTAAATTTTAATTTTACTTTCTAATTTCTTTTAAAATATTAAAATATATTTTTCTTTGTACATTATTTATCTTTTATTTCTCTTCCTTTCATTCTTTTTATATTTTATTTTTATTTATTTTATTATTCTATTTATTGAAACTACACCACTTAATATTGTAAATAATGAGTCATTTACAAACTTGTCATATAATAAGTGATATAATTAAAGTGAAATTTCATTGTTGCATGTGGTTATAAACTTATTATGTTTCCTAATCTAAAATTATAGTGGAACTTACTAATTATGTTAGAATTTGACATATGCTAAATAATTTTTTTTTTGAATTTTGAATTGTGTTATATTCATGGTTCTAATTTATTTATTTTAGTAGTATTGGCTCACGTCGCATGTTATTCATTTTTTAGTTAGAATTGATAGATCAGTTTTGTGAAATATGAATTCCGTGATGTTCTTACAAAAAGACGTATATTTTTCAATTTTTGTACGTATCTAAACTAAATATTATTAATTTAAAATATATAGATAAAATATTTTTACAATATTAGTTATAACATATGATTACTTGTTAATGTATGTTCATCTTAAATACCAAATATAATATCATTTATACTTAAAAAATTTATAGGCATATATTTATTATATTGACTTTTAAGTTTTGATAATTACTTAATTTAAAATTTAATCTAACTGTGTAATTACACTTGTGCAACCAAACAGTACAACCAAACAGTACACTGTAATTACACTATGACAAACAAACAGGCCGTCGTAATTACACAACTAAGTAATTACTAGGCTATGTAATTACTTCCCGAGTCTGTTTGGAAAGCCACCATGTAATTGGAATTGGTGTAATTACTAGGGTAGTAATTACACAACCTAGTAATTACTCAGTTGTGTAATTACAACGAGCGCATTGAAAAGAAAGGCAAACAAAAAAATAAAAACTGCATTAGTTATACCAGCATACATCGCAAAAAATTGTCTAAACATAAGAAGCATAAATACCATCAATAAGGAGATATGCATGTAATGATATTAAAACAGTAACTACCAGAAATGACTACCACAAGAGAACACAAACTAATCCTCTATGGGCGTCCCCACCACACCTCACCCACCCCGGGAAAAGAGTACGAATAATCTAGAAGTCCATATCCTACAACCCTGGTACTAGACCTCCAGACTTTCCTATCGAGGGTCATGTCCTCGGAAATCCGCATCCTGGCCATGTCCTGTCTAATAACCTCTCCCCAATACCTCTTAGGCCTCCCTCTGCCTCTACTCACACCGACCACTACCAGCCGCTCACAACTCCTCATGAGGGCATCAGGGCATTAGGGCTTCTCCTCCGTACATGCCCGAACCACCAAAGCCTCACCTCTCGCATCTTCTCATCCATTGGGGCCACCCCTAACTTCTCCCGAATAACTTTATTCTTAATCTTATCTAACCTTGTGAGCCCGCACATCCACCTGAACATCCTCATCTCCGTAACCTTCATTCTCTGAACATGAGAGTTCTTCACAGGCCAGCACTCCCCCCCCATACAACATGACAGGTCTAACCATAGCTCTATAGAACTTCCCCTTGAGTTTATGTGGCACTTTCTTGTCACACAAGACCCCTGATGCAAGCCTCCACTTCGACCACCCCGCCCATATATGGTGGGTGACTTCCCTATCTATCTCTCCGTCCCCCTGAATCACCGACCAAGATATTTGAAATTGTCCCTCTTAGCTATGACCTGAGATCCAATCATCACATCCCTGCCTACTTCACTCGGCTCGGCGCTAAACTTGCACTCCAGGTATTCAGTCTTTGACCTGCTAAGTTTGAAACCCTTAGAGTCGAAGGTCTGTCTTCATACCTCTAACCTCTCATTAAAACCGACCCTCGTCTTGTCTATCAAGACTATGTCATCAGCAAATAGAATACACCAAGGCACATCCCCTTGAATATGTCGGGTTTGAGCATCCATCACCAAGGCAAACAAGAGAGGGCTAAGTGCAGATCCTTGAT
>JASVEL010000873.1:0-54801 GCA_032618575.1 Nicotiana noctiflora | reverse complement strand
GGAGCCCCATAACCACCGGGAAGTGGTCTGAGTCGCCACCCACTGTCCTGACTCTGGACTTAGCTCCATCGTACATGTCCTTGATTGCTCTGATGTAGGCTTCCGGCACGCTCTTAGCCTCCAGGCACCTCCATAGTACCTCCCTAGGGACCTTGTCGTACGCCTTTTCCAAGTCGATAAACACCATGTGCAGGTCCTTCTTCATATCCCTGAACTGTTCCACCAATCTCCTGACAAGGTGGATAGCTTCTGTAGTGGACCGACCCGGCATGAAACCGAACTGGTTCACGGAAATAGATGTCGACTCCCTCACCCTGGCCTCGATCACCCGCTCCCAGACCTTCATGGTGTGGCTTATCAATTTGATGCCCCTATAGTTGTTGCAACACTGGATATCCCCTTTGTTCTTGTACAAGGGCACCACTGTACTCCACCTCCATTCCTCCGGCATCCTTTTAGACCTGAAGATCGCATTGAACAACCTGGTGAGCCACTCTAATAATTATTAGGCTATGTAATTACTACCCTAATAATTACACCAATTCCAATTACAGGGTGGCTTTCCAAACAAGACTCTAAAACTCAGCGCTTCATTAAGTGCAAACATCATTTGCTTCTCCCTAATTAGTTTCTAAAATTTAACTAAGAAAGTCGATTTGCAAACTTTGACCACCACCCTATGTACTTTAGGCTTGAGTATATCAGATGCCACCAAGGAAGACAATGTAGGAAGCCTAAAGTCTAAATGAGAAGACACAAGCAAAAGTAATCAATAAATCCTAGCTTAGAATTTGTTCCCAGGAAAGTCTTTATTGTAGTTCACACCTCCAGCGGAAAATAACTACTAGTAATATGTGTATGGATATAAAAAAGGAAGCTCGGTGCATGAAGCTCCCATGTTAATGCAAGATCCGGGAAAGAGCTACAGCCCAGGGGAGTGAAGCAGGCAGCTTATCCCTATGCAAGCATTAATAACTGATTCCACGCCTCGAACCTATGACTTATAGATCATACGTAGACAACTTCAACATTGCTCCAAAGCTCCCTTGAATATGACATGAAAACAAAAAATACAAACTTGACCAGCCCACATGTCCAGAGTGAAAGACGTGTATAGATCTAAGGGAAATCTTAAGAGAACCTTGATCCTATTGATCACAAAGAGTTCGAGCCGAATGACGTAGGTGCACAAGAGTACATCGCTGTGAGTGTGATAAACAATTCATCCTCGGTCATCAAATTGGGTTTCGGATAACTGCCCGTATAACTCCTGATTTAGACTACCATAATAACAACAACAATAACATACCCAATATAATCTCACATTGTGGGATCTAAAGAGGATAATGCATACGCAGACCACCCCTACCTTGTGGAGGTAGAGAGCTTGTTTCCGATAGACCCTCGGAAATAATCACCATAAGAAATCTCTCTATTTTACAAAGTTATTGTCAAGAAAAGAAAAAGAAGGGACAATGTTAAGCTGATGTTACAATGTTAAGCTGATGTTGAAGAACGTAAAATTAATTCGAATTTTGACAGGAAAACTCTCCTGACTCCCCCTATCTAGAGAATCCAGATACAACAAAATAATTCTATGCTCTGATTGAACTTCAATTAGATAATATTCAACAATAGATAAAATGATGTTCAAAAATAAGAAAAGGGAAGGAAGGAGGGGGGGGGGGGGAGTCACTTATTATTGAAAATTTCCTAGAAGAGGAGAAAATCCCCGTAAGTTTTACAAAACCTGATATGGTATAAGAATTATTTTACTTTATACATCATAAATTGGTAAGACTAAGTGCTTCCATGCCCGTTACACACAGGGCAGAATGGCAGTCAATAAGCCTAAAAAATGACATAACTGAAAAATATGCGCCTTCTGTTTAGGGTAAACAATTAACCAAAATTAAAAGAAAACAGCAATTTTTTCAATCTTCTTCAGGTGGTGATAATGCAGTTATGCCATTATCACCATATCCAGGTTGGCAGAAGACCTCACCTAGGTTACATCTGAGAAGCTACCAGTTATCTTCGTGTTTCAAGGGGCTCTGTCAAATGGCTTAGTATCATTGTAACAAACATCCCAGACAGCTTCCATGGCATCCCTACTGGCTGACTCCGAACAATATGGGTTACCCGCCATCGATTTCATCACTCTTCGCCTCACACATTCCTTCATAGGGCCAAGTGCAGAAGGAAAAAAGAAGCTAATCAACTATTAAGCAACTTGGTGACAATTTGGCACACACACGGAAGGATAAAGTGACATAGGGAGAGAGTCCATTTACTGAAAGATCCAAATAAGGTGATATATAGAGGCAATCTTAACAATCCCACTTTCCAATTCAATTTTGTCTTCCATGAAGTAGAAGAATAGCTTGAGATTTTACAGGATTGTCAGGTTCTTTTCCCTTCTATCATTACATACAGTATTCTTAAGGCGCATGGTGTCAAAGATTAAGAAAGATGCGTACTATCTCATATGTCATGAATCTTTTTTAAAAGTGAATCCAGTACGAAGTTCCAGCCATTTGGATAACTTCCTTAAATATTTCTTGGGCAAATCAGTTTTAGGTTTTCGGAAAACAATTGCGTGTTTAATTTTTCTGAGAGAATCTGTTTTGGAAAAGAGAAAATTTCTTAGATTCGGAGTTTATGGAATCCAACTTTCACAAATTATCACTAAAGAGTTGAGACAATGTAGTTGCATAATATGGTTAATATTTTCGGAAAAGGGCCATATTTCTCCTTTTTTTTGAAAATGAATATGTTGTCGGTAAGGCTTGAACCTCGACACCCCTGTTGTTATACATCAGGTTTTATTTTACCTCTCACCCGTTAAACCCTCCATCCTAGCCTTAAATGGCAGGCTGTCATTGAACGAAAAGATCCACCCCATCTTTAATGAATAACCCACCCGGCCCAACCACTAACCACAACCCCCTCGACTAAAAGAAACAATTACGTCCTCTCCTTCATGTATTCTTCTTCCCCAAAAAGAACCCAAACATCTCTTTCCACCATTGAAACACAGTAATCAAGAGCTAACAAAAGAAAGTTACCCTTCTTCCTCCCCTATTCTTCTTCCATTTTTTCCTCCTTTCCACCAGAAAGATTCACCATTCAAATATTTTACTCCACAAATTTCTTCTTTTTTTTTTCTTTGCTTCAAGCAATCCACCAAGGTTACTGGGAGTGTGTTTATAGCGTTAAAAAAGGCATCCTCTCGGTATGACATATTCAGTTTATATCCAGCAAAAAAAAAAGTTTATATCTAGCCAGCCTAGGTCAAACACAGAGAACCTGCAGTCATCAAGGTTACTGATTGATTGCACAACTAAAGCTATCTAGAGGAGCAACTATAACAGTCTTCTCAATAACAGATTATGACTACAAAAAGATATAACGAATGAAAAGTTATGAATTAAAGAGGTCGCCTATGAACCTTGTTGTTGTGGAAAATGAAGGGGACGGTGAGGAAGATGGTCTATAGAGATGGTGGCATTTGCAGATGAATCTGGGTATGAATAAGAATTCCCCGTGTGAAGAAGAAGAAATGACTTGGAAATTGGCTGAAACTATTACCGGAAATGACCAAAGATTCTTTTTTTGGGCAAAAATCTCTTCTTCTTTTTTTCGAAAAACGCACTGACCTGTAGTAGTTGGGTTGGGCGGGTTATTCATTAAAGATGGGGCAGGTCTTTTCGTTCAATGACAGCCTGCCAGATTAATTTATAGGGCTCGGGATGGAGGATTTAATAGGTGAGGGGTAAAACAAACCTAAGTTGTAATGGTACGGGTGGATTATTAAGAAACTGCTGTGTGTGTGTGTGTGTGTTGGGGGGGGGGGGGGGGGGGGGGGGGGGGGTTGTTGCTTATTTTCAATAGTAGAGGTAAATATGGCCACTTTCCATAAAATTTTAGAGAAAAATCGACAAGGCATTCTCTTACGGCTACTAATTTAGCTGCGGACAACCGGAAGAAAGAAAAAAGACCGATTTTACTCCTATAGAACAAATCTAAATTGGTTAAGAAAAGGGGAAGAGGGGGAAGGGGCTATCTGACTATAAGCATAAACCACCCATAAGCAAAAAGAAAAGAAAATCAATTTAGATATTTGGGGACCCTAAGTTGCTCCGACAGGGCAGTTTGGGTGCCGCACCCGTGTCGACACAACACTCGTATGGTTGAGGGCATGGATCCGTACCGGATCTAGTCAAACAATTTTGGGTACTTTAACCATGACGGACGAAAAAATTCGAGAATTTGAGTCCCAAAATTAGAACCAAAACAAGGATAAATTTGAAGAAAATAGCATACCTTATCTAGGAAATCCTTTACTTAACTACAACTTGAGAATGAAAAAGAAATCCACACTTTACAAGTTATACGTAAGTATTCTACAAAATTTCTCATAATTTAGAGATATTTTTTATTTTTTATTTTTTTTGAAATATTTTTAGCTGGATCCCCGCATCTTTATTCGTACTAGGATCCATATCTCCAAATCTTAGAATTTACCTCTCGAAAGATTCGATCTCCAAATCTGCACCCGGTGTCGGATACTTGCGCCCGTGTCCGAGTAACTCAACAGGGACCTAAGTTTATGTCTAAAAATTAAATATTGAACTTAACTCAAACTCAAAAGCTAGTCACACAGGCGAGGTTCGTCTGATACCATATAAAGAGCTTATGGTGCATACCTTCAACCAATGTAGGACTCTAAGACTCGAAGCATGCCCAAGGTTGGATATATGAAGCGTGAATGACATAACATGGGTACCCAATATTGAGTAATCAAACATCAGGGGTGGGTCTGGCTTGGAAGCAAGCCAAGTTAAAAGGTCATTAGACCTAATTCAATCCGAAAAGCTATCTCATTCGGTTACATTCAACCAATGGGGACCTCTAACAGTTGGGAAAAAGCAAAAAGAGAGAGGGGCAGGCTTTCCAAAGAATTGGTTTGGCTGGAAATCATCCTATTGTGTGGTAAAATCTTGAAATAAATTATGGTTCTAGGTGAAGCAATGTTCCACTTATTATTAATTTAATGTTATCACAAAATGAAGGTAACTGAAGGAACTTGTGCTGCCCACAAGCAGGCCATCTTGACTCACAGCAACTTTTCTTTTGATTTCTCATTTCACGGGTCTTAAACAAGAGATTGAGTCTATTCAAACTTCAGACCACAGGAATGTTAACATTTTTGTTTAAGATAGTCAAATCAACTAATTTTGTCATGTACATGGAGTACTGATTAAACAATTAAATATTGTACCATGAACATCGAGTTTAATTCTGACAATCAAAACTGACACTTTCCTAACAAGTCATTGACTCAATGTGTCAATAAGAAAGACGATATTACTTTTTTTATCAAGCTTATGCCACAAGTTAACAAGACAAGTATAAAACTGTTACATACTTCGCGTCAGCACACAAAACAATTTAACCCATGGCAGGGGTGTAGTGTTTTGGATAGCATGCGGCGACAAATAGCGACAAGGGTCCGCTGCACTGAGGCGAGAGGTGAGCAACGAAGCGCTCGCCTTTTTGATGTGAATCGACAATTTATACAAAAAAATAAAATATTCTATATATAACTAAAAACTCAAATAGCAATAATATATTGATAAATATATCAATTTTCAAAAATTAAAAACTCAATATATAGCTATAGTAGATTCATACTAACAAGCAACATCTATTCTTCTTCAGGCTAATCCCAAGCTATATCATTTCTTTTATTACCATCAGATGACGCCATTTCAATATTGTTTTACAGGAAAAGGTTATCCAGTCAATATGCAATTAATTCTAACTCTTTAACTGAAAAAAGGGAGGAAATTTCAGAGCAGAAAAAAGAAAAAAAAAAGAAGAGAAGAACTGAAGAAGCTCTATGAACTGAAGAAAAGACAGCTTTTCTGAGACTAATCTGTTGAGTGCAGCAGCAGTGATAAAAAACAGAGCCCAAAAAAAAAAAAAGAAGAAGAAGAAAAAGGAAGAAAAACAGAGCAACACATACTCTGTTATGTTGCAGCAGCAGCGATAAAAAACAGAGCCCAAAAGAAAGAAGAAGAGAAGAAGAAGAAGAAGAAGAAAAAGGAAGAAAAAACAGAGTAACACAGTGTTGCTCTGTTCTGTTGCAGCAGCAGCGATTAAAAACAGAGCCCAAAACAAAAAGAAAGAAGAGAGAAGAGAGAAGAAAGAAAAAGGAAGAAGAAAGAAGAAAGAAGAAAGAAGGAAAAAAAATTTGGACAGAGTCACGGAACAGAAACTCGAGGAAAGAAGAAAGGAGAAGAAGAAAGAAGAAAAGAGATGAAGAGAAGCATACCTGATGAAGAAAGAAGAAAGGAAATCGCTGGTCGGCCGTAGGTATGCTGTCGACTTGAAGGAGAAAGAGTAAAGAAATCGCGAGCCCTAATTTTTTGTTTTAACAGATCGCTGCTACTACCTTCTTCTTTTCTTTTTTGCAAAAAGCGACGCTACAGCTCGCTTCACGCTACAAAGGCAGAGGCGCTCGCCTTTTTGAAAAGGCTACGCCACACTGTACATAGCGATGGCAGCTCGCATCGCCTCACCTCACGCTATTAGCGCTGAGGTGAGCGCTATTTACAACAGCGTGTAGCAGTGGACTTGCAGGTGCAGCCTGAGGTTCAAACTCTCCAGTCTAAATGTTTTCTTCCTCCATGTTAAATTTTTCTTCCACCTTGTTCTTTTTTCTTGTGACAAATATCTAATCTAATGATTTCAGTATCTATACAAATCATCTGAAATTGTGCATTTTATGTTATCTCCTTCTTTAAACTACTGGAGAGTTAATGTGTTGTCTGTGATGTACATAATTACCGCTAAATACAGGAAAGAAGACACCGCTAAATAGAACTCTACACTGATAGTTATAATGCAAACATTAATAATCAAGACAACTCACTTGTTCGTGGCCCCGTATCTTAAGATAACCTCTCAGTAGTTCCCGTTTGTAATGACAGTCACCACTAAGATGGCCAGCTCTAATCTGCAATCAGTTACAAAGAATTTATGTTCTATAGTCAAAGACAAACTCAAAAGTAGATGATTTAGCATGAAAGAGAGGTTTCTAGAGCACAAACTTCACTACAAGCATGATGAGCACAATCAGACCATTCCAAGTTTGCAGCACGGCAGTCATCATAAGCATGAATTAGCTCATGGATGACTACTTGATTCACCTCATCTTGGATGTTCATGTAGTTACTGCACACAATTATCTTCATATCCAAAAAGAAACAAGATCAGTAAATAAATGAGGATGTAAGGGAACCAAAAGAATTTAAAAAACAAATAGAACTAGAAGCACATAAAGGAAGACAATAAAAAGATAAGACAAAAAATTAGTAGTGCTGAAAATGACATTAAAAATATCCAAAAGGCAAGAGTCATTCGATGATTAGACTTGACATTGAGGACGACGACAAAATATCGACAATAATAGGATAAATGAAATTATTTAGGAATAGGGCACATAAAAAATCTAACATCATATTACTATAGGTCATCATGCATTCACACTCTACAAAGGTGGATGTAGCTTACAGACAGCAGGACACACCCTTCCATTTGCACCAAAATATATACATATTTGAAAATTTCTTTAATAAATACTTATACAAAGTCCGCTCCATAGTCAAGAAGGAGTAGTTAGTGCATCAAGAAGGAGTAGTTAGTGCAGTGGTAATTGACAACCTACTGATAAAAATCCCAAATACATTGTTCACACTATATTTTCTTTTAAAACAAAAAAAGGTTTAGTTTCTCCCACTGTCCCACAGGGTTCAATTAAATTTGCCAACTCCAAGCACACAAATTTAGCAAAACCATATTTGCAACACTGCAAGAAAAGATCATCAAATTCACAATTTAAGGTAAAGTAAAATTGACACCCTCATTTAATAGGTTTTGAACGGTTATGGTTGATTACCCCGTGTCCGCGAACATAGCCACCGCTGACCTTCTTGTCACAATGGATAGCTTTTATGAAGTTATCACCAATTCGACAACCAGATTTCTCCAAATGCTCCTTCAAAAACTTGACCATTGGAGCTGCAACAAAATGGATATCAATTGACACAATTCAAACACACTTCACTCTTAAACTAGTTAAGACAGCTATATAAATAATCTAAATCCATTTTTCTCCATTCAAGTTCATTTATTTCAATACTAAATAAATGTATCTCATAAAGCTTGTGTTTTATAACAATGGTGTCTGGGTCAGCTTGTTGCACCTATTCCACTAGATATCTAGGCCCTCCCATATGTTTTCACAATTTATCTTTTAAGCTAAATTTAAAAACTAGCCAAGTCAGTAAAATAATAACAAGAACCGCTACACCTGAATTCCATACAAAAGCTGGTGTCGTCTAGATAAATCTTCATTGATCATGTAACTACGAACTTAAAACTACTAGTAAAGTAAGTGTAAAACCAATTACTAAGGACTAAAAATGCCTAAATGTTATTAAATAAATGTAGAACCCAAGGCCAAGTGTGCGGCCTAGTGTCAATAAAGTGGGTTGATAACCATGAGATCTCAAGCTCACATCTGCGCAACATCAAAAACACTACGCGATGTCTTTCGATCTGTCTAAGCCTTGGTGAACAAAGTTATCAAGCATAGGTGGCAAGGTACCAGTGGAACTAGGGGAGGTATGAGCAAACTGGCTCTGAAATAACAACAACATAGAGAAGTTGTTTCCGCCGCTCAGACGCCACAATTATCAACAACAACAAAAAAAAAATAGTAATTAAAAAAAGGCGAGTGCGAATCTAAAATCCCAAGTAGAAACAATTAGAGAAAGAGATGGAGATGTGAAACAACATACTTCTAAGACTTCTTCGGATCATGTCTTGGCATTCCTCCACCGTACTTCCGCCGTTGACGGTGGATGTCTCAGCCATTTGGTTGCTCTTTTTTGCCGGCTGATTTCTACAAAAGAGATAGTCACAGGTTCATTGGAAAATTTACACCACGGACAACATTTAAATACTTATTCAAATTACAGCTCCTATCCCAATTTTTTTGCAAATTTCAAACCGATTATAACTTCTGCCAATTATAAAATTTTAATTATACTTGACATCCACTCCCAATCCCATTTCCTTACTCTTCTTCTATAATCTCTGCTATCAATATACATTCATAAACCCTAAATTCTTCACTGGCGCTTGAAGGCTTACCTAGAAAATGACGACTTCGTTGTTGTCGTCGTAGAATTTTGATTTTATTGTCTGCTTTGTGGTTGGGGTTTATGGTGGTTTTATTATTTTTGGTCTATACTTTTAATTTTCAATTAAGGGGGATTTTTATCTTCAAATATTTTAGACGAATACCCCCATTATCTTTGATAACGAGTCGTACTTATCACACCTAGGATTATTAAAAGTGCTTGCTTTTAGCTTTAAGCGATAAAAGCGAAACGAGGCGCTAGGGTTACATGGATAAAGCGACTCACATGATTTAAGCGCACGCTTTTCTCGCTTAGGCAAGAAGCAACAAAGCGATAAAAGCGTTAAAAAGCTCGCATTATGCGAAGAAAAGGGATAAGGAGTGATAAAAAAAGATTTGAATGTATGTTTGTTAGAAAAAAAAAAAAGGTTCGAGGAGACCATAAAAACTTGTTTCTGTACCACCAATGTTTGTTCCTCAATCTTAGCCAAACTAACAGCTTTAGCTAAAGATCTAGGAACCAACATCTTAAAAGGAAGACCAATCTCAGGTTTTAATCCCCTAACAAAGCAACTAACAACATACTCTTAAGATAATTCGATTCTAGTAAGTAATTCATCAAAAAAATCAACATAATCCTGTATAGAATTTACTTGCCTTAGATCCTTGAGATCACCCATTGGATCATCAAATAGCTCAGACCCAAACCTCGCATACAGACAAGTCACATATTCACCCAATTGAGGCCAATCCCTAGCCACCCTATGTTTCATGTATGATTGATGCTATTGTAGTGCCCTTTCCTCCAACCTACAAGATACAGCTCTCACCTTTGAATTTTTCGGCATTTCCTCATAAGAAAAAATCTGCTCACACTTGTACATCCAATCCTTTAACCCTACCTACTCCTTCAAAAGTGAAAAATTCTACGTGGTAATCACATTAGGAGTTTGATGGGCTATAGGATGATGACCTATCACCTCTGGCCTTTCCTGATCAACACGATACTCACGATTTTGACCTTCAGTAATAGTAATACTCCCTACTAACAACGTCTTAATTTCCTCCATGGCTTGAGTTACCTTTACATCCATTGATTTCTGCAACTTTGTCACAGATGAATTCACTGTCTCCAGTGATCCCTTGAGGCTATCGACCTGCTTCCTCAATTCATGATACGAGTGTTGTGATCGCCCATAATCACATATCTGAGGATGGAAAGCTTTGATACCAATGATACAGCTCGACAAAAATGAAAGGAAACGAGAAAGAAGAAATCCTAAAGGGTAAAATAGGAGAGAATTACCCTTGAACAGATTTCTAACTCAATTTGGAATTGAGAATGAATGGAGAGAAGAAAGAAAAAGGCTTATTAATATTCAATCTGGATAGCTTTCCAATTACAGAGGAGCCTCGATTTATAAGCTAAGGAAATTGGCAGGAAAAGTAGTTAATAACTAACTTTCGGAAGCTTCCTAACTAACTTCTAACTACCTTCAACTCAGTGACGTATATCGGGACTTTTTTCGAGCGGTGTCACATTTAAATAAATGAACACATAAATAAAATCATTGTAATATGTATTAATAAGAAGCAATTTAAATGCATTGATGTAAATATCATTTTAATGTTAAAAAAAAAAGACAAAAAAAGTGAAAGAATATTTCCGAAAAAAAAAAGCTATCTTTATCACAAATAAGTAGACGGACTTAGTATGTTTCTTTTTCAGGCTAGGGTAGTATTGCAGAGGTATGATTAGTCCAATCATTTTAAATTGACTTACTAAAATAAATACATAAAAAATAGCCGAATTATACAACACAAAGGATCAAACAAATGACCTTTTTGGATCATGTCACAATTTTAACCAGTGGACTAGAGAGTGCACGTTTGTCCAATAGTGTCACCCAATTTTATTTCACTGCTTTTGAATGTTTAGATATCATTTTAAAACATATATTTAGTTATTTATTCCGATAAAGCGGTGTTACGTGACACTGTTTCACCCATATAAATACGCCCCTACTGTAACGATCCGACCGATCGTTTTGAGTCCCGACGCGTTATTCAGCAGATTGAGGCCATGAACAACTTCATCTCAGGTATATTGACTTGTGTGTATGGTCAGAATTAAAATTCAGGAAGTTTGGAGTCAAATCTAAATGGAAATTCTCATTTTGAAAGCTTAAAGTTGAAGAAATGAACTAGGATTGAAATTTTGAGTAAATGACCTCGGAATTGGGATCTAAAAGTTCCAGCATGCTCGTATGATGATTTTGAACTAGGGCGTATGTCCGGATTTGGTTTTTGATAACCCGTGAGCATTTCGGCGTATATGGTGGAAGTTAGTATTTTAGAAAAATTTCATAAATTTGGGTTGGAAGGCATTTTAGAGTTATAGATGTCCATTTGGGATTTCGAGTCCGGGAATATATCTGTATGGTGATTTTGGAGTTGGGAAAGCGATCGGAAGTGAATTCGGATGTCCGGAGGTCATTTTGAAGTCATTTGGCTAAATATAGGAATTAGAAGGTTTATGAGAAAATTCGATCGAAAGTGAAAATTTTGATATCGGGGTCAGAATGCGATTCCGAAAGTTGGTACAAGTCCGTAATGATGAATGTGACTTGTGTGCAAACTTTGAGTCAATTCGGATCGATTTTGGTAGGAAAAGGGACAATTAATCTCTTTAAGGAAAGCTTAAGTTGGAAAAGTCAACCCAACGTTGACTTATGAGTTAGAGGGCTCGGAACTGAATTCCGATGATTCGGTTAGTTTCGGGGGATGATTTAAGACTTATAAGCGCAATTGGAAGTAATTTTGGAGGTCCGGTGAAGAAGTTAGCCTATTTTGGCGAAGTTGGAATTTTGGCGGAATCCGATCGATGGGTGATATTTTGATCCGGGAGTCGGAATGGAATTCTGACAATTGCAGTAGCTTCGTTAGGTGATTTTGGATATGTCTGCAAATTTTCAGGTCATTCGGACATCGTTTGGTCGGGTTTTTGATCGAAAGTGTATTTTCGGAAGTTATTGGAAACTTAGGCCTTGATTTGATGAAAATTGATATTTTGATATTATTTCGGCGATTTGATCACTCGAGCGAGTTCGTGTGATGTTTTAGAGTCAATGTGCATATTTGGTTTGGAGCCCGAGGGCTCGGGAGTGTTTCGGAGGTGTCTCGGAATAATTCCGGACTTAGAAAATGGGCAGAAAATGCAGAAAAATCTGTTGTGAACAGTGACCATGAACATTTTCCGTGAACATTGTCCATGAACAGTGTCAATGAACAGTGTCCGTGAAACAATGTCCGTGAACAGTACCGTGAACAGTAACCGTGAATAGTGCTGGGCAGAATATATTTGAGGTCCGAAAATATATTGCCATTTTTGACGATTTGGAGCTCGGATAGGGCGATTTTTCATGGGATTTTTGGAGAGAACAACGGGGTAAGTGTTCTTATCTCAATTTTGGTGGTATAACTCGAATCTATTGCAAGTTTTAGTGTTTAATTTGAGAATTTTTGTTGAAAAGGGTAGAAAACCCTCTTGGATAGAAATAGTGATTTAAGGGGACAAATGAACTCCAATTTTTGTGAATTTAGTATGTACGGACTCGTGGCGAGACGGGGATTCCGGAAATATAAATTTCGAAATTTTTCGAGATGTGGGCCCGGGGCTCGGGTTTTGCCAATTTCGTGATTTTTGATATTTTTTGAGTTCTTTCGATTGGGTTATGTTCCATTAGCCTATTTTGATATATTTGTACTGATTTTGGCAAGTTTTGATGTGCGTGGATGCCGGTTCGAGGAGCTAAGGCGTCGTGGGCATGAAGCTTCTACCGGTTCGAGGTAAGTGGTAGTAGTAAACAATGTACTGAGGGTTTGAAACCCCGTACTAGCACTTCACAGTGCTATATTGAGATGAGACACGCGTTCTATGACATGCGTGGTGACATTGTGATTGGGGGTTCGGACTTAGTCCTTCCTGACTAATAGTATACTGTGTGTTATGACTGATAATAAGTTTATAACTATGCAATTGGGCTGATAGCCATGTTTGGGGCCTTGTGCCAATTTGTAGAGCATTAGGGAACTTATAGAGCTAGGTGACTCTTATATCGTGTTGGAAACATACACTCAGCCGTAGCTCTAGCTGTATAGCATAATATGAGCCCGTACTAGATGTGTACATTGAGAGAGATTATCTAGGGTGGAATTCCCTGTTCTAGCTGAGTGGGCCTGAATGGCCAAGTTTATACCGATTGAGATGAGATAGGGTCGAGGACCCACTATGAGATGTTATATTGGGCATGAAAGGCCAAGTCTATATTAACTGAGACAGGGTCAAGGACCCATTGTGATATATTATATTGGGCCTGAGAGGCCAAGTACATACTGACTGGGATAGGGTCGAGGACCCATTATGAGGTATTATGTATATAGATACCTATTTTGGATCGGACTGCACGCCGCAGTAATATACATGTGATATATATGTAATATTATTGATATGTGTGAATTGGGCTGCACGCCGTAACAAGCCTTATGGATATATATATATATATATATATATATATATATATATATATATATATATATATATATATATATATTGGATCGGACTGCACGCCGCAGTAATATATGTGTGGATCAGGTTGCACGCCGCAGTATCATAGCGCTTGGGCTTAGGGAGCCCCTCCGAAGTCTGTAAACACCCCTAGTGAGCGCCGTCGACGTTAAATGAATCAGGCTGCACGCCGCAGCGGTATATGTATTGGGAGCGGGCTGCACGCCGCAGCATTATACTTATTCATATTCATATACATACTTAAGTACTTATATGTTATAGACAGATGTATATGTCTCCATATATTGAGATGGCTGTATGTCGTAGTGGTACGAGCGAGGATGTGGTCGGTGTGGGACCTAGATGAGATAGATGTGGACTGGAGATCAGAGTACTCATTATGGTGATGACTAACCTGGGGGGGTTGCCTTAGAACTGTTTAGTGATAGTGCAGGTGTTCTTACTTTCAGTTATTGTTATTATTATTACTCACTGAGTTGAAATATACTCACTTCACTCCCCTGCACTTTTTATGGAGATACACAGGTTCAGGAGGGCAGTTGAGCTATCGCAGCTGCTTTGTTATTACTATTTCAAGGAGACTTCGAGGTAGATGTCGACGTCCGCAGGACGTGATCTCTCCCTCTTATCATTTTGTTGCTTTCATTCCTGGTTAGACTTGATTTTGTAGCAGATCTCATTTGTAGAGGCTCAGACTTGTGACACCACGATTTGGTTGGGACTGTGTTCTTGTATTTTAGTTCTACACTTCTTGATTTGTTATGAAAATAGGCTAATCACGCCGATTAATCAGTATTAATTATACTTGGCTGGTTTAATTGGATAAGATGGCCGGGCTTGCCTAGCAATGTGTTGGGCGCCATCACGACCGGGGTTTGGGGTCGTGACAAGTTGGTATCAGAGCCTAGGTTAACAGGTCTTGCGAGTCATGAGCCGGTTGGTAGAGTCTCGTGGATCGGTACGGGGACGCCTGTACTTATCCTCGGGAGGCTGCAAACCTTTTAGGAAAGCTTCAAATTCTTGAAATTCTTATCTTGTGTACTTGATTCAGTTTGAGGTATGATTCTTGAAATTCCTTCTACACATTGATGCGCGCACTCGAGTGCTTAGTGATAATTTGCCTTGATGACTTATGATTCCCCAATCGAGGGACGAGATATAATCTCTGTGAATTCATGTTGGGCCAGTCGGGAGGACTTGAGGCCAGATCTTTATCTATGGCTTGAGCACCAATGTACTAATTTCGCGAGCCGGTATTATGAAGTTCATACGATCGGTATTGATCTTTATTGTGCTGAAATGCTAAATTGGGGAAAAGTAGGTGGGTTGATTCTCATGTGTAATTGAAAGGTATTTGATATGTGTTATGATTCGAGCAGGTGCAGCGCATGTCCATGTATCAATTTTGATAATATAACGTGTATAGTGTTGAGATTAATGTTGTTGATATACATTGCGATGTCTTGTTGAGTTATGGATGCATTGTTAGAATGGTTTGGTGATTCTCTGGCAGGTGGTTAGGCCAAATTACAAAGGAAACTCTGCCGAAATTTTTGGAAAATTTGGGACTTAGAAAGATTTCTGTCACATAAAGAGAGTGGGCTTATTGGTGGTGTGTGTATAAATGCAAGAATTACAGAAAGGTTAAGGTCTCTGATGATTCGAGTCTTTGTCAAGCTTGTAAATGACTTGAGTTTAATCTCACCATAACATTGTGGCATCATTTGAGTAAAGGATGCTATGAGCGGCTAAAAGTGCTTTGATGTATGGCTCCGAGCCAAGTTGAAGAGGTTGCTATTAACTAACTAATTGCACGGTTGTGTGCTATGTGGGCACTTTCTTTAAGTATGTTGGGAAAATTCTGACAAGGTTATGGTTCTTCGTAGATGTGAAGAAATACTAGGATGTTTTGAACTACTGTTGGTAAGGAATGTTCGGTGTATAGAAAAGAAAGATAGCGAATTGTACCTGTAAGTAATCATGTTCGGCGATGTCAGAGTTCTAACAAAACACGAGTGGTTCTACTCAATAGGACAGTTGAATTACAGCTGAATAAGGGTGAATGATGCCCGAGAATGGTTTTGCAGTGTTCAAGATTTTGCTTGTAACAGTCAAGTGCCTTAAGATTGTGTATGTGGCTAAAGATGGCGGTTTCGTTAGAAAAGATCAAGGCTTGTGTTATATTATGTGAATGATGGGATTCTATGTAGTATTGGGAAGTAATGATAACAAATTCAAAATCGCGGGAAGTTCTTCAAAATAAAGTGTGGTAGAATGTGGTACTTCTAGGAAACATTTGAGAGAGTATTCAGCGGCCCGTGAGCCTTAGATCGTGTGGTCTTGTGTACGAGTTTTGTGTGGTAAAAAGGGTTGAGGCATTGTCGTGCTACAGTAAAGACTGATATGAAATTAAAGATGAATTAGAAAGGAAATTGGGTAAATGGATCAACTTGTTAATAAACCGAAACGGTATGATAAGGAATACGATTAATTCCCGGTATATGTTTGAAGTAATGAGTCTCGCCGATATTGTGCAATAAAGCTTTTGAGTATTGGCAGTTGTGTAACTCGGTATGGGTATAAGGACTCAGTTCCGGCAATTTAACTTATGCAATGTAATTGGGAGAAAGGGTTTGTGATGTGTTTTACCGTGGTTTGAAAATGAGTGTATTTCCTGTTGGTATGTAAAGCTCGAAATGTGTAATGAGTTTTCTCTATATGGGATCATGAAAGTCCTTGACTAGTTGAGTGCGCTGATGTTTGCGGCGTAGGGAAAGGGATATGAATTTTCCCTGTTGTCTTAGTGTGGTATGGTATATGCGATGTGTTATGGAAAGTTGATAACGGCATGTTCAAGGTTTTGAGATCAATTCATATTATATGGGGAGTCATTAAAATCCTCAAGCAGCGTGGGCAGCTGCAGATAATCTGAGAATCAATCTTCCTGGTGATTTAGGAGAATGGTACTGCTATTCTGGTAATTTGGCAGGGTATATGGTGCAAATGGACAAGGTAATGTAAATTGATAATATCTAGTGGTATGGTGGTATTTTCTCGTTGGATCGACCGTAATAATTGAGTCGTTGATGACATAGTGAAATTTATGAATGGCTTTCGTGGTATGAATGAACGCTTGAGGTGCGTTATGTAATCGCACGGTGAAGTACGGAATCAAGCATAGTGATTCCTGTGTTATGTATGTGTTGGAGACTAGAAGTCTCGTAACCTGCCTACGCAGCGGTGGTATATCGTGTGTATCGGCACAGTGTAGCGGTTATCGGAAATTAGAAGCTCTAGTGGCTATCTCGTTACTTGATATGATGAATTTGAATAATGATATACGATTGTTGACTGGTTGTCATAAGCCAGGTTGTCCAGACTAATGTGATATGGACTATGTCAGAAACATGTCGCAAACTGCATGCCAGAGCGCATCAGATCATGCTCCAGCAGGGTGGATGTACCCTAGGGCCGGCGGACGGCTGGTAGGTATTGCTCTGTCAGTTGGGCCTTCGTGGCGGATGTCAGTGTAGAGGTATCTACCATTGATTCAGTTCCGGTATTGAGGAACTTTGTCGGATGAGTTTCATGTGACCGAGCTCGAGGCTATATATACATGTTTGTTGCAATGAGCAACTTGAGTCGATGTGCATTCCCTTTTGCTAGATTTATGCGTGGATCGGGTAGCACGCCGCCACATGTATAGTATCTGGATCGGGTGGCACGCCACCACATGTATGGTATCTGGATCGGGTGGCACGCCGCCACAGGTATGCTATTGGAACGGGTTGCGCACCGCAACAATATGATGTGGGAAATATAGCTTTCTATATGTACCTTGTATACAATACTTCCTCTCTTATGAGGAATAGTCCGTATTGGATATCGCTCGGGGAATAACACATCGGTTGTGCCCATACAGGATTCGATAACATATACTAAATGTATCACCGTGTGTGTGATTGATTGCTTGAGTTCAGACCTAAATATGTGTGTGGCTGACCGCTTTGATCATTGCGACTTGAGGTGCTCCATGAGTAATAGTGTTTGGATAGAATCATGAGTTGTGGCAAGGACACGTGATGCTATGACCTTTCGAGGAGGATTTAGGTACTCTAATTCTATGATGTGAGACGAGATCTCAGTTATGTGTTGTGATGGTATTGAAGAATTTGAATTATGGCTCTTTGTGCGAGTCAGTTGTCATGATTCGAGTGTGTTCAGATCGTTCTTATTGGAGCCTGTGTTGTGCTCGTTGTGGCATAGGCCGATGCTGAGGTGTCATGTCACCAGTGTAGTGTGTTATAACCGAAATGATCATTCGAGTCATTAATGAGAGCGAGCATATATGATTTCAGCTCGTTAGAAGAGTAATATCGAGATTTGGCTCCGAATTCCGTTGTAATATCAGTCAAAAGGGAAATGGCTTCATAAATGGTGGATCTGAGGAATTGTTACGATTTAGCCCGTGTTTTATTTATCGTTGGCAGTATATGAAAGTGTTGGAATAAGACTTCAACTAATAAGAGGTTTCCATCGGTATTTGGGTATTGTAGGCAATTGTAGTAATAAAGAATGTTATTGTGGTCATATGAGTAAAGTTATGCGAAGTGTAAATTCAACAAAGTTATGCATTAATGTTTGGGTACAACGTGTGGAGATTGATATGGTGGTCGAATGATGGAAACGGACTTGGCAGAAAATTCAGGATGTTGGAATTTGGCCTAATGGCTTATTAACTTGAATAAAGAATTATATCTACAAAATTATATAGCTAATGTGCTCAACTAAGTAGTGGTAGAACGGGAAGGTGCATCATATGTTAAACAAGTTATTTGAGACTACATCATTGTAGTTCTCAGAGCACGTTCGAGGACGAACGTATGTTTAAGTGGGGGAGATTGTAACGACCCGACCGGTCGTTTTGAGTCCCGACGCGTCATTCAGCAGATTGAGGCCATGAACAACTTCATCTCAGGTATATTGACTTGTGTGTATGGTCAGAATTAAAATTCAGGAAGTTTGGAGTCAAATCTAAATGGAAATTCTCATTTTGAAAGCTTAAAGTTGAAGAAATGAACCAGGATTGGAATTTTGAGTAAATGACCTCGGAATTGGGATCTAAAAGTTCCAGCATGCTCGTATGATGCTTTTTGAACTAGGGCGTATGTCCGGATTTGGTTTTTGATAACCCGTGAGCATTTCGGCGTATATGGTGGAAGTTAGTATTTTAGAAAAATTTCATAAATTTGGGTTGGAAGGCATTTTAGAGTTATAGATGTCCATTTGGGATTTCGAGTTTGGGAATAGATCCGTATGGTGATTTTGGAGTTGGGAAAGCGATCGGAAGTGAATTCGGATGTCCGGAGGTCATTTTGAAGTCATTTGGCTAAATATAGGAATTAGAAGGTTTATGAGAAAATTCGACCGGAAGTGAAAATTTTGATATCGGGGTCAGAATGCGATTCCAAAAGTTGGTACAAGTCTGTAATGATGAATGTGACTTGTGTGCAAACTTTGAGTCAATTCGGATCGATTTTGGTAGGAAAATGGACAATTAATCTCTTTAAGGAAAGCTTAAGTTAGAAAAGTCAACCCAACGTTGACTTATGAGTTAGAGGGCTCGGAACTGAATTCCGATGATTCGGTTAGTTTCGGGGGATGATTTAAGACTTATAAGCGCAATTGGAAGTAATTTTGGAGGTCCGGTGAAGAAGTTAGCCTATTTTGGCGAAGTTGGAATTTTGGCGGAATCCGATCGATGGGTGATATTTTGATCCGGGAGTCGGAATGGAATTCTGACAGTTGCAGTAGCTTCGTTAGGTGATTTTGGATATGTCTGCAAATTTTCAGGTCATTCGGACATCGTTTGGTCGGGTTTTTGATCGAAAGTGTATTTTTGGAAGTTATTGGAAACTTAGGCCTTGATTTGATGAAAATTGATGATTTTGATATTATTTCGGCGATTTGATCACTCGAGCGAGTTCGTATGATGTTTTAGAGTCAATGTGCATATTTGGTTTGGAGCCCCGAGGGCTCGGGAGTGTTTCGGAGGTGTTTCAGAATAATTACGGACTTAGAAAATGGGCAGAAAATGCAGAAAAATCTGTTGTGAACAGTGTCCGTGAACAGTGTCCGTGAACAGTAACCGTGAATAGTGTCGGGCAGAATATATTTGAGGTCCGAAAATATATTGCCATTTTTGACGATTTGGAGCTCGGATAGGGCGATTTTTCATGGGATTTTTGGAGAGAACAACGGGGTAAGTGTTCTTAACTCAATTTTGGTGGTATAACTCGAATCTATTGCAAGTTTTAGTGTTTAATTTGAGAATTTTTGTTGAAAAGGGTAGAAAACTCTCTTGGATAGAAATAGTGATTTGAGGGGACAAATGAACTCCAATTATTGTGAATTTGTTTTGTACGGACTCGTGGCGAGACGAGGATTCCGGTAATATAAATTTCGAAATTTCTCGAGATGTGGGCCCGGGGCTCGGGTTTTGCCAATTTCGTGATTTTTGATATTTTTCGAGTTCTTTCGATTAGGTTATGTTCCATTAGCCTATTTTGATATATTTGTACTGATTTTGGCTAGTTTTGATGTGCGTGGATGCCGGTTCGAGGAGCTAAGGCGTTGTGGGCATGAAGCTTCTACCGGTTCGAGGTAAGTGGTAGTAGTAAACAATGTACTGAGGGTTTGAAACCCCGTACTAGCACTTCATAGTGATATATTAAGATGAGACACACGTTCTATGACATGCGTGGTGACATTGTGATTGGGGGTTCGGACTTAGTCCTTCCTGACTAATAGTATACTGTGTGTTATGACCGATAATAAGTTTATAACTGTGCAATTGGGCTGATAGCCATGTTTGGGGCCTTGTGCGATCTGTAAAGCATTAGGGAACCTATAGAGCTAGGTGACTCTTATATCGTGTTGGAAACATACACTCAGCCGTAGCTCTAGCTGTATAGCATAATATGAGCCCGTACTTGATGTGTACATTGAGAGAGATTATCTAGGGTGGAATTCCCTGTTCTAGCTGAGTGGGCCTGAAAGGCCAAGTCTATACCGATTGAGATGAGATAGGGTCAAGGACCCACTATGAGATGTTATATTGGGCCCGAAAGGCCAAGTCTATATTGACTGAGACAGGGTCAAGGACCCACTGTGATATATTATATTGGGCACGAGAGGCCAAGTATATCGCTCGTATCCGCTCATTTGTCTTTGCACAGAAACTCTTCGTGTTTACGCGCAAAGAGGGGCAGCTGTGAGCACGTGATTTTTGCCCTATATGAGAATTACTCCCAAAAATTCAAAATAAAAGAGTTTTGTGTTGTTTGCAATTGTTGTGAATTTAGTGTCATTTTTAAAAAAATAATGACAATATATATATATATATATATATATATATATATATATATATATATATATATATATATATATATATATATATATATATATCGCATTTGCATTTAGGATTTAATTCTACAATTAGGAGTAATTAATTTTATCTTACAAAAATGAAAATCACAAAAATAGGCATCTTTTGCATTTTAGCCTTTAATGTCCAAATTGTGTGATTGTATTTTAATTACCATTTAAAATTAGGTGACAATTATTATTATGAGATTAGTATTTCAAGATAATTTTAGTTTTTATAAATTAATCTTAGTATTTTGGGCTTTATTAATTAGGAAGTTGAATAATGGAGAAGAACAAAATGAAAAAAATTTGGATTGGGCCATCTTGCAAATTAAGTTACAAGCCCAATCCTAAGAAACCTTACCCAACCCAAAACCCCTTGGCCCAAGAAGAAAATTTCAGATTTTTTTTAGCAAAAAATAATCATAATTACATGACATAAAGTAGTGGGGGCAAGGAAATCAAGGAAGAAAAATATTTTCTTTTTAATAAAAAATCTGAAAATTTTCGAAATTCTTGCCTATAAATAGAAGAGAAGATTTATGAAAAAAGAGGTGGAAAAAAAGAGAGGAAAAATAGGAAGAGAAGTAAAAATAAAAAAAAAATTCCTGCTGTAGTATACACTCGATATACATTCTGGACACAGAAGTATACATGGCGAAAAATTCAATTTTTGAGAGTTTCTTTTGAGAATTGAAAAGAGTTCAAAGCTAGAAAGACAAAACAAAGAGAAAATCTGGAATATATTTTTCTTTTCTATTTTTTACTGGTTTTTGTTTTTTTCCGTATTGCTGGGATTTTCGGGATTGAGGTGTTGAAGCTACTGTTGGTTGTTACTGTTGTTGTTGTTGTACTTTCACCGGCCTGTTGATTTTCATCTTCCCCTTCTTTTCAATACCAGGTACACCACCCTTTTCATTAAAGCTGTAATGCCGAGTTGCTGAAATAAAGCTCCAGATTTGACTATGTGTTGCTGAGTAGTTATAGTTTGATTTTGTTTTCAATTTGTGACTTATCCATTGTAGTATATATATAACTGAAAAACAGAAACAGGAAGATATTGTAATGGCTAGTAGTATAGTAGCAATAGTGCATCACCTAGCTTAATTAGGTAATAGATCTTAAAACATGGGTTAGTTAATAATAATTTCAAAAATCGGTTGGTCACTCACTCACATCAGATTCATAAGTCTTAATCACGTATCATATGTCATTCACACATAGATAAGCTTAAAAATAGGAAATGTTAGATTAGATAGTGCTTTAATCATGTTTTAGGCTAGTAATCTGGTAATAAAACAAGTCACATTGAAATCAGTAACATAATCATAAATAGGTCTCTGAGTTATTCATTTACGGGTATTGAAACAATTTAACTAGAACCACATATTTGTAATGCAAAAAAAAAATGCTTAGTATATAATGAAACTGGTAATGTGATTATACGTGAATAGTTAATCAGTTAATTCATATCCATAGTGAATTAGTTTAATGATTCTTTAAGTTCATTATGTAATTACGTCGCCTTCTCAAATTAGGTATTAACTTCAAAACGCAAGTGTAAGAAGAAGAAGTAGTCTGTTAGTTCTGATTTATGGTAATAAATAATTAATTTGTAGCTAATGTATGACATTGATTTCCTTCACTGAATAAATAAAAGTGCTTTCCATTTCAAATGTGTATCTTTGTTCTGTTGCTTCAATTGTTTCCAATTTTATTTAGTTTGGGCCAAAGGCGTGTTATGGGCCTGAATCTCTGTATAATGCCAACTGGGCTGGCGATAGAATGCCCGAATCAGGTCTGGTTCTTTAAGAACCTGGACTTGTTTTTAATGTAGTAAATCCTTATTCTGGAAATCCAGTCCCCATTGAATAACAAAATTACGGGCCTGGAATGTTTAAATATTAGAAATCGATTAAGGAAAAAACAAATGTAGAAAACATAGCCAAATACTAGTATTGAATCCTTTAATGAAAATTGGGATGAGCCTCGCCCGAATAACAAACACGGGGCCCCCATTTAGTAATAAGATAACATAATAGAACCGGAGAGGCTAATAGCAAATTCCATAGCCTCTCCCCAAAGTTAAAAGCCGATAGACGTTATTTAGGGCACGATGTTAATGTACTTTCCATTGAACGAGTGTGCACTTGGTGCGACTCAAATCCAAATCTCGGCAAAGCTGAAATACACCGAAAGTCATAGGCGTACTGGTTGCGGTATGACTCGAGGCGTGTTTTCTCGATGCCGCAAATTCTTTAAAATAATACCTAATGTAAAAAGCATTATATGTTGTTTAAAATCTATAATTGAGTCAAACAAGAGTCGGGAACGACAATTGAGCGACCGTGCTAAAACCACGGAACCCGGGAATGCCTAACACCTTCTCCCGGGTTAACGAGTTCCTTATCCGGATCTTTGCTTCGCAGACATTTTTAAGAGTCAAAATTCCTCGGATTCGGGATTAACCGGTGACTTGGGACACCATTATCATTCCCAAGTGGCGACTCTGATTAATCTCAATAAAATCCCGAACCGATTGTCCTTAAATTAGAAAAACTCATTCCCTTACGTTATTTTTATCCGTTTCGGATATTTGAGTGTCGGGGTATACCCTACGAGCGTATTTATATTTATGCTTATGTGGGGTAGTAAAAAGGGAGGTGTGATAGCTCTGGCGACTCTGCTGGGGACCCCAACCCCAAACCTCGGTTTCGGGGTTTAAGAACTCGAGCTCCTTAGAATTGCCGTTCGCGTTATTGTTTGACTTCATTATATGATTTGAACAACATGCTATGTGCTTTATCGCTTTGATATTGTGTGAATTGTATATAAAATTGTGCCGAAAACCTTTCTCTCTTCGCCCCCGGGGATGTGCTTACTGGTTGAGACTCCCCTTTCTGTTAAAGTCACCTTAAATTAAGAAAATAGAGGCTGGATAAGTTACAAAGCCGATTGACTCCGCGGGTCACCGGTACGTAGCCCCCTCCTCGATTCGAGTTGTCCGCTCGGGTACACGGTCTAGCAATCTATGAAACCGTAAGATTTTGAACATAGGTCTAGGACGATTATTTGTATCATATTTGACTTAGGGGACTCAACACAGGGGTTGGGTCCGTCTAGGACAGGTGACCCGGTATTGGAAAGACCGAGCATGTTATGTGTTGCATTTTTATTGTCCTTGATCGTTATGCGGACCGGCGGAAATCCCGAGGGTAGAAAAATTGTTGAAAAGAAAAAAAAAAGAAGAGAGAAAAATAAGATCTATAGGAAATAGGTATCCGAAAAATTTGAAAATTTGAAAAAAAAAGGTGGAACAGTTTTTGTTGAAATAATTGGTCAAATAATCTGACCGAACTACGCAGGTTTGATTCTCGCCATTAGGTGGGATACGTAGGCAACCTTTAAACGGGTCCAACCACACTTTTAAGAAAAAAAAAAGACCAAAAAGATTTTCCTTTCAAATAATCGAGGTAATCGCTATTTTTGGAAATGGCCGAATGTTCCGAAAGGACGCCGGAAGGCTGTTTTGGCAAAAATGGCCACTTCGAAAGTCATTTTCTTTCCTTTCCTTCAAAAAATGAAAACTTGCATTGAAAAAGATTTTCCTTTTTTCTAAATAAAATCGCCTTAATAAATGTGCAGGACGAGCACAATGATGAATGAGCATTTTTTCCTAAATAAAATCCCTTTGGAGCTGAAATTATGGTGGCAAGACATGGGATCAGATGGTCAGGACTGGGTCAAAGGTTATTTGAAAGATCTTACAGGATTATTGGACATAATCCCCCGAGGCGACATAATTAGAGCGTTGGTCACATTTTGGGATCCAGCACACAATGTATTGCATCTCCCGGATTTTGAACTCACTCCTACTCTAGAGAAAATTGCTTTCTATATCGGGAAGACTGAGGTTCCGTTAAAAGGAAAATACCCGGTATCTCCAAGGACGGTAACGGTGCATCATTTTCTGGACTCTTTGAAAATTGCCAGGAATGTTCACAACGCAGATCTAGCCAACGGGTTTTGCTCCTTAAACTTCATCTATAGTAGGTATGGACACATCGGGGGTTTCAATGACCCCACGAACAAGTTATGCGGCAAGTCCAACCGAGCAAAATGGGAGGAGCACCGGAGGTTTGCTTTCTTAGTGGCATTTCTCGGAATTGTCATATTTCCGAGAAAAGATGGGCATATCAGTATAAAGGTTGCCGGGGTAGCTAGCACATTAATAGTACAAGATAATTGTACTCTAGCTCCAATGATTGTAGCTGACATCTACCGTGCTCTGACTACGTGCAAAGCGGGAGCCAACTTCTTTGAAGGGTGTAATTTGATCTTGCAGATTTGGTTAATTGAACATCTATGCCATCATCCTTCGTTCTCAAGTTATGGTTCAGCTGAACGAACATGTTTGGAAGAATTCTGTACGAGAACAAACGAAGTGAAATTGCCGGAGGGAGTCAAAGATTGGATTTTGCATCTTCGATCATTAACTGATGGCCAAATCGATTGGACATATGATTGGCTACCTCTTGACGAGGTAATATATATGCCGACGGAAGGGTCGCCATTTTTGATCATGGGCTTGAAAAGCATCCAACCTTATGCCCCATACAGGGCCCTGCGACAGTTGGGTAGATGTCAAGTTGTTCCGAGAGATGGAGACCTCAGTTCGCAAGCTATAGAAATTGGTCCGGATGGGCAATTCCCGGAAGCAAAGATCCGGCAAATCTGGAATGAGTGCCAAAACCTGAAAATGGATACTTGTGTGCAGAAGAGAGCCCGGGGAGAAGTATCGTCAGGATACTCCACATGGTACCGACGGGGTGTTGAACACGAACGTCTTTCAAAGAGACCTCACTTGCAAGACCTGATAGAGCAATCCGAGGAAAATCTGAAATGGGCGGCCAAGGAAAAAGAATATAAGGCCAAAATCAGTCTGTTGGAAGATAAACTGAGAAATCTTCATTTCGAAAGTGGCTTGCAAGCAACATCCGATGAAGTAGAAAAGAAACAGCTGAAGAAAGAAAATGATGTGTTGAAGGCTCAAATAGCTCAAATGAAAATTGCATCCGAGACCCCAGTTCGTTCAGCCCGCGATGAAAAGTTAATTGAGATTCTCCGGCGGAAAGTAAACGACTATAGCTTTGATTTAGACGTAGTTGAAAAAGAGTTAGTCAAGGCTCGGAAGCAAATGGGCAGAGACGCCGATGAAAGAGCTAAGTTGGTTCGGCAGCTACAAGACAAGCATGATGTTGAAATAGCTCAGCTTAGAAAGAAAATGATCTCGGCCACAGTCAAAAGTAACAAGATTATCAAAGATCTTGAAGAAGAAAGAGAGCACTGCTACACGACTATGGCTAGATTGGAATTGAAGCTGCAACAAGTGCAAAAGGACAACCAACATACCTTGGATGCTCGCGCTCAACAAATAAGTCGACTATTGCAAGAAAAAGGGGTCATCAGAGAAAAGATTGTTCGCATCGCCCAGTATATTACCCGAAAGACTCAGCTCTGTGAAGATATGACTCGGAGGACTTTTGTTTCCGCGGTGAAGTTTTTTGTACAACAAGTCATGGCCGACCTGGATAGGCTTCAAAGGGGTTTAGCATATAGGCCCGCGGCAAGGCCGAACGATGCCTCGCGGGCACTAGGTGCATTAATGTACTCTTAGGTCATGCATCATCTTTTATTTTTCTTTTTAAAAAAACATCACTTTGTAATCAATGTTTTGAATTATCAATGAGAAAACAAGTGTTGTTACCAATTCTTTTGCTTTATGTCATTTCCTTTATATCCGCTAGGCAAATAAATAGGAGCGTGATTATGAAAACGGCAAGGAAAAAGAGAGAAAAAGCAAGAAAAGAGAAAAAGCAAAAAAAGAAAAGAAAAGAAAAGAAGAAAAGAAAGAAAGAAAACAAAAGAGCGGAAAAAGAAAAAGATGATTGAGCAGCGGCCGGGATGATGCATAACGATTCGAGCAAATATGTTTGTTTTTAAAGTCGTTACATCTTATTCATGCGCTAATAACTAACGAGTGTTGATGTTTGTGAGTCCAGATTTTCTAGGCAACTGGCATACTGGCTACCCACCCATACAACACCAGATCTAAAAAGATGACAAAGGCTGTGTCCCAGGAAATCGAGGCAACCATTGTGGACCCTGCTCACGAAGAAGAGATCGTGGATGTGGCAGGGATGAAAGAAGAAATGTACAAGTTAAGACAGCAGATGGCCGAAATGTACCAGGCTTGGTCAAGAGGTCAACCACTACCAGCCTACCCTGCTAACCCTGCATATGTCCCTCCAGCCAATCCTAACCCCGAGCCACCAACAATGAACTCGTCCTCCACCTACCCCGACTACCCTCACTACTATGCTTCCACCTCCCAAATGCCACCACCTCCAACCAAGCAAGCACCACCTCCTATACCACAAGTCGCTCCTGTATATGTGGCACCTCCGCCCGCTGTTATCCACAAATCTTCCAGTGAACCGATATTCCATATCCAGGATCCTCACTACTACCCTCCGGAGCCTACTTTCAGACAACACGAGTCTCACGCTCCTATGATAGAAGCAAGTGTCGGGCAGGAAGAGATGGCTCGGAAAGTAAAGAGTCTTGAGAATGCTTTCCGCAATATGCAAGGGCTTGGGAGGGCAAGTAAGTGTAGCCTACAAAGACCTGTGTTTGTTTCCTGAGGTGCAGCTTTCTGCGGGATTTAAGTTGCCAAAGTTCGACATGTACAACGGACACGGGGATCCGGTAGCTCATCTAAGAGGATACTGTAGCAAGATGAGAGGCGCGGGAGGTAGAGATGAATTGTTGATGGCGTACTTCAGCCAAAGTTTGAGTGGATCAGCTCTGGAATGGTATACCCGACAGGACCATACAAGATGGTTCGTTTGGGATGACTTAGCGCAAGCTTTCGCTAGTCACTTTCAGTACAATTTGGAGATCATACCCGACAGGTTATCCCTTACCAAGCTGGAGAAAAAGCCAGGAGAGAGCTTTAGAGAATACGGTTTTAGATGGAGGGAACAGGCCGCTAGAGTGGATCCACCAATGAAAGAAGGAGAGATGGTGGATTGTTTTCTGCAAGCTTTGGAGCCAACATACTACGGCCATCTAGTGTCAGCAATTGGAAAGAGTTTTAACGAAGTTGTGAAAATGGGAAGTTTTGTAGAAGAGGGTTTGAAGACAAACAAAATTATGAGTTTTTCGGCTATCAAAGCCACCAATCAAGCTATACAGAGTGGAAGCGGAGGAGTGATGGGAAAGAAGAAGAAAGAAGAAGTATCAACCATTGAAAGTAGGTCATGGAGTCGCAACCCACATTATAACCCACCAAGACCCTATCGCCAACACCCGCCAAGCCCAGCCAACCCCATATAATCCACCACCACCATCTTACCCGCCAAATCCCTACAACACACCCAGCCCATATAACCCACCGCCACCACCATACCCACCAACTGTACCACATTACCATCACCCTCAAACCCAAGCTTACCCACCACCACCACCCCACGTGTGGAGAGCTCAAGCTCCACACAATGTGTACCACACCCAGAACACATACCCAACCCCTAAACCTTACCGAAACCAGAATAGACCCATGCCGGACGCTGATTGGAGAAACAAAGCAAGAAAAACATTCACTCCTCTCGGAGAATCATATACCAGTCTTTACCACAGGTTGAAAGAATTGGGGATGCTGAGACCAATCGCACCAAAAAATCCAAACCCACCCCCGAAAAATCTTGATTCTTCTGTCAGATGTGAATACTGTTCGGGAACATTGGGCCACGATACTGAGAAGTGTTGGCAATTAAAGAATGCCATTCAAGATCTTATCGATGAGAGGAGAATTGAAGTGCAGGCTCCCGAGGCCCCAAACATTACCCAGAATCCATTGCCGAATCACCACGAAACGAATATGATAGAGCTGGTGCAGGGTGATGGCAATCAAAAACCATCTCAGGCCGTCATGATGATAAAGTCGAGTGACAAGTTAGAGAAAGAAATTGTGAAAGAGGAAGCAATTGTTGAGAAACCAAAGCCGGTAGTGATGGGAGGTTTAAAGGTGGTAGTTCCAGGTGCAAAGACGATCGTAACTGTGAAAGGAGCAAGTGCAGAGCCAGTGATCATAAAACCAGTAGTGCAAATGCCAGTGGTGAATACAAAGACCGTGCCTTGGAACTATAACAAGGTAACAGTAGTTTACAAGGGAAAAGAGATTTCTGGTGAAATTAATGAAACGCATGGACTCACCCGATCTGGAAGGTGTTTTGCTCCAGAGGAACTGAGAAAGATGAAGACGGTAAAAGAAAGTCAAGTGAAGAAGCCAGTGTCGGAGGAGGAAGCAGAAGAATTCCTTAAGAAAATGAAATCACAAGAGTACTCAGTGGTTGAGCAGTTAAGAAAGACCCCGGCCCAAATTTCTTTGCTATCTTTGTTGATACATTCAGAGGAGCACCGGAAGGCTCTTATGAAGATTCTAAATGAGGCTCATGTTCCGGAGAAGATTTCAGTGTGTCATTTGGAGAAGATTACCAGCAAAATTTTCGAGTCTAATAGAATCACCTTCTATGATAGGGAGCTGCCGGTGGAAGGAACTGAACACAATAAAGCATTGTACCTCACGGTAAAGAGTGAAGAGTCAGTTGTGACCAGGGTATTGATTGACAATGGATCGAGCGCGAACATCTGCCCGCTGTCAACTCTAGGGAAGCTGAACATTAGCCCGGACAGAATCCGGAGAAACAATATCAATGTGAGAGGATTTGACGGCGGAGGTAAGAACACGTTGGGAGATATTATTTTGGAAGTGACCATCGGTCCCGTTGATTTTACGATGGAGTTCCAGGTGCTCGACATCGCCGTATCGTATAACTTGCTGTTAGGTCGACCCTGGATTCATGCGGCCAGAGCGGTACCATCTTCTCTACATCAGATGGTCAAGTTTGAATGGGAGCAGCAAGAGATTGTTGTACACGGAGAGGAAAATGCTTGTAATGTGGTAGCACCTTTTGATGGTACTGATGGGGATAGGGGTCCTTGGGTCTACCAAGTGACGGATGCTATAGAAGTGAACAAAGTTGCTGAAGGAGAAAAGTTACCAACCCCGATGATGGCACCAACTGCTATAATGGTGGCCAGAGAAATGCTGAAAAATGGATTTGCACCGGGGAGGGGATTAGGCAAAACACTGCAGGGAGTCACTCAACCAGTTCAGCTTTCGGAGAATAAAGGTACATTCGGCTTAGGGTTCAAACCCACCTTTGCTGATATCCAAAGAGCCTCTAAAGCCAAGAAAAACTGGACCTTGCCCAAACCCATACCCAAATTATCCGACATCTTTATCAGGCCTGGTACAAAATATCAACCATCTGCTGCAACAAAGTGCATTGAGACCCAACTTGATGAAGAAATGCTTGGTTTTGCAAAAATGTTTTGGGAGGTGAACACGATTGAAGCAGGGGAAGGCACGAGCGGAATGGACGTGCAATTTGTGGGGCCTAGAGTCACATTGAACAATTGGGAAGCTACTCTTTTCCTTATCCGGAAGGAGTCTTGGTAGTTAGCTCAAAATTTCATCATTGCTTCCCCGAAAGTTGTTATTTTATAATTTCCCCATTCCCCTCATGAAAAAATCACCATGTATCCCGAACATTGTTCGTTCTTTTATTAATGAAATGCAGTTTTTCCTTTTTCTTCACTTTTGCCTTATTTTTCTTTATTTTTCCTTTTGTACGGTTTTGCATGTGTTGATTCCAATGCCATGTCATGCGTGAAGGATTCTAGACCCAGTTCTGACAATCACGCTACTATACAAGAAATCGAGGAAGATAGTGAAATAGAATGTGAGGATGAGGAAGCCCTGGAGGAAATAAGTAAGGACATGAAACAATACGAGGAAAAACCCAAGCCGAATCTGAGTGATACGGAATCTGTAAACTTGGGGAGCGAAGATGATGTCCGAGAAACAAAGATTAGTGTGCATTTGGAGGCACCCTCAGGGATGAATTGATAAGGTTGTTACATGAATTTAAGGACATCTTTGCCTGGTCCTATGATGACATGCCCGGGCTTAGCACAGATCCAGTGGTACACAAGTTGCCTATCTACTCGGAATGCCGGCCAGTAAAACAAAAGCTGAGAAAATTCAAAACGGACATTAGCGTGAAGATAAAAGAAGAGGTGAATAAGGAGTTCGAGGCAAAGGTCATAAGAGTTACCAAATACCCCACCTGGTTGGCAAATGTTGTGCCGGTCCCGAAGAAAGACGGCAAAACCGGAGTGTGTGTAGACTATAGAGACCTCAACAAAGCTAGTCCGAAGGATGACTTCCCATTGCCAAACATTCACATATTGATCGATAATTGCGCCAAGCATGAAATCGGTTCGTTTGTGGACTGTTACGCAGGTTATCACCAGATCCTGATGGACGAAGAAGATGCTGAGAAAACTGCCTTCATTACACCTTGGGGAACGTATTGTTACAGAGTAATGCCGTTTGGATTGAAGAATGCTGGGGCAACTTACATGAGGGCAATGACCACAATGTTTCATGATATGATGCATCGAGAAATTGAAGTATATGTGGATGATGTCATCATAAAGTCCAGAAAACAACTTGATCATGTGAAAGATTTGAGGAAGTTTTTCCAAAGACTCCGGAGGTACAATCTAAAACTCAATCCGTCGAAGTGTGCTTTTGGAGTACCTTCAGGGAAACTACTGGGGTTTATTGTGAGCCGGCGAGGTATTGAACTGGATCCATCAAAGATCAAAGCTATTCAAAGTCTACCTCCGCCGAAGAACAAGAAAGAGGTCATGAGCTTATTAGGAAGGTTGAATTACATTAGTCGGTTCATTGCTCAGTTGACATCAACATGCGAACCGATCTTCAAGTTGTTGAAGAAAGATGCAGCAGCAGTTAAATGGACCGACGAATGTCAGGAAGCCTTTGACAAGATCAAGGAATATTTGGCCAATCCTCCGGTGTTAGTTCCTCCAGAACCAGGGCGTCCTCTGATTTTGTATTTGACGGTGCTAGATAACTCTTTCGGTTGTGTACTGGGTCAACATGATGAGACAGGCAAGAAAGAACAAGCCATCTACTACCTCAACAAAAAGTTTACATCCTACGAGGTGAAGTATACCCAACTGGAGAGAACTTGTTGTGCATTGATTTGGGTGGCTCAGAAGCTAAAGCATTATTTGTCGACATACACTACGTACTTGATATCACGATTGGATCCTCTCAAGTATATATTTCAGAAGCCTATGCCTACGGGAAGACTGGCCAAATGGCAGATTCTGCTCACAGAATTCGACATTGTCTATGTAACTCGTACGGCAATGAAGGCACAAGCTATTGCGGACCACTTAGCCGAGAATCCAGTGGATGATGAATATGAACCATTGAAAACATACTTTCCGGATGAAGAGGCAATGCTTGTTGAAGAGATGGAGCAAGAGGAGAGACCGGGATGGAAAATGTACTTTGACGGAGCCGTCAACAGCAGGGGCGTTGGTATCGGAGCGGTACTCATTTCAAGTACGGGACAACACTATCCCGTCACAGCTCAGCTTCGATTTTTCTGTACCAACAATATGGCCGAATATGAGGCATGCATCTTGGGATTAAGGATGGCGATTGACATGGGTATTCAAGAGATTTTGGTCATGGGTGACTCGGATCTTTTGGTACACCAAATTCAAGGAGAATGGGAGACACGAGATTTGAAATTGATACCATATCGGTATTGTTTGCACGAGTTGTCTCAAAGGTTCCAGTCTATAGAATTCAAGCACATCCCGAGAATGCACAATGAAATTGCAGATGCTTTGGCCACATTGTCCTCTATGTTGCATCATCCGGACAAGACATACATAGATCCGCTCCAGATCCAAGTCCGAGATCAGAATGCTTATTGCTTCGCTGTGGAAGAAGAGTCGGATGGAGAGCCGTGGTATCATGATATTAGAGAATACTTGAAAGTTGGCAAATACCCGGAGCAAGCCACTGGAGATCAGAAGAGAGCCATCAGGCGTCTAGCCAATGGATTTTTCTTCAGTGGAGGAGTGGTATACAAAAGAACACCAGATTTGGGTTTATTGCGGTGTGTGGATGCACAACAAGCAGATGAAATCATGATTGAAGTACATGTTGGAGTATGCGGGCCCCACATGAGCGGATATGTTTTAGCAAAGAAGATTTTGAGAGCAGGGTACTACTGGCTCACGATGGAGCGTGATTGCATCAGGTATGTAAAGAAATGTCATCAATGCCAGGTACATGGGGATCTGATCCACTCCCCGCCTTATGAGTTGCACACAATGTCAGCACCATGGCCCTTTGTTGCTTGGGGCATGGATGTCATTGGCCCGATAGATCCAGCCGCTTCTAATGGGCACAGGTTTATCCTGGTTGCAATTGATTATTTCACCAAGTTGGTCGAAGCTAAGACATTCAAGGCAGTGACGAAGAAAGCGGTGGTGGATTTTGTGCACGAAAATATTATATGCCGATTTGGAATCCCCAAGGTGATTATCACGGACAATGGAGCCAATTTAAACAGTCATCTCATGGCAGAAGTTTGTGAAAGGTTTAAGATCACGCACCGCAATTCCACACCTTACAGGCCAAAGGCGAATGGTGCAGTAGAGGCGGCTAACAAGAATATCAAGAAGATTCTCCGAAAAATGGTGGAGGGATCCAGGCAGTGGCATGAAAAGTTACCGCACGACGGTACGTACTTCTATCGGAACCACACCTTATACCCTGGTGTATGGAACGGAGGCTGTTATACCCGCAGAAATAGAAATACCGTCATTGCGAATTATAGCCGAATCTGAGATAGATGACGATGAATGGGTAAAGGCCCGGTTAGAACGGTTGAATTTGATTGATGAGAAGAGATTGGCCGCAGTCTGCCATGGGCAGTTGTATCAGCGAAGAATGGCCAGAGCATATAATAAGAAGGTACGACCTCGGAAGTTTGAAGTCGGACAACTGGTATTGAGGCGTATTTTACCACATTGGGCAGAGGCAGAAGGAAAGTTTGCGCCGAATTGGCAGGGACCGTTCGTGGTATCACGGGTGTTGTCCAATGGAGCATTATATTTAACGGATGTTGAAGGAAAGTGCGTAGAGACTGCTATCAATTCAGATGCGGTCAAAAGATACTATGTATGATTCCTTTTCAATTGTATGTTTTTATTTTGTTGTGATTTTGGAATTGAAATGACAAAGGCATTTTATTCTCTATCCAAACACTTTATCCATTGATAACCCCTTTGAGCCTTAACGAATATATTCTTTGATATCCCTCTCTCGGAATCGCTTATAGCGCAATAAGGAAAATGAAGGTTAAAATTGACAAAATGGGAAGTGATGAATGAATGAAAAAAAAAAGAAAAAAAAGAAAAAAAAAGAGAGAAAAAGACAAAGAAATCGGGAAAAAGTCAAAAGAAATCCATCTAACTAATGAAGTTGAATGAACTACGTCTGACTTGATCCCGAAAGGGTACGTAGGCAGCCTCTCTGAGGTTCAGTCACAATAAAGAAAAAATCCAAAAATTCCCCACACATTGAAACTGGGGCAGAAGTTATGTTTAATAATTCCGAGAGTTGTAAATATTTTTAACCCTCGTTGAAATTTTGAGCCTTTATATCTTTCTTTCTTAACCCACCCAAAAGCCACGTTACAGTCCAAAGAAAGACCTTCTGATCAATTTTGAAATGATAACAAATACAACGAAGGAGGAGCGAAGCGTCGGATAATACCGTGGTACAGAAAACAAAATACAAAAGGAAAAAATGAAAAAAGAAAATATAAAAAAATGAGAGAGTCTCATCGGTGAAAACCTTAGCCGGCACTGTGAGACGATTGTGAGGTTGAGAGAAATAAAATGAGAGAGTCTCATCAGTGAAAACCTTAATCGGCATTGTGAGACGATTGTGAGGTTGAGAGAATAAATGAGAGAGTCTTATTGGTGAAAACCTTTCGAGGCACCGTAAGGCGATCATGGGGACTATCAGAAAAGAGAAAAAAGCAACAAAGAGAGTATCGGTTTGGGTTAAAGGCAATTCAGAGTCTGAATAATGATTGGAACGAACTGGGTCAGAGTTTAAATACATGGCATGGTCAGCGGAATCAGCCGGCAAATACCCAGATAAGTTCTGTCATCTCTCCAAAATACCCTTACCTTTCTTTCATTTTTTCTGCATTTCATTGTTTACCCTTTTGAGAGCTAACTACCAGCTCCTGATAACGGAAGTTGAAACAATACTGGATCAGAAAGGATAGAAGATTGGGGAAAGGAATAAAGAAGCTTGGCAAACATGGCCAAAGAAAAAAGAAAACAAAACAAAAATGGAGAAATGAGAAAAATACAAAAAGAGTATGCAAGGGACGAGAAGTCAAGAGCCATGCAACATGAAAAAGCAAAAACAAAGGAAGCAATAAGAAGTGGGGACGGCAGATGCCAGTTGCCAGCAGTTTATATCTAATAAATTTTGTTTCATGCAGGAACAAGCTGTCACTAATCACTTTAAAGTGAATGTGACCAATGTGGAAAATTTAAAATACCAAAAAGAGAAAGTCTGCCGAATAAGTGGAGAAATTCACAAGCAAGAGATAAGTTGGTAAAAAAAAAAAAAAAAAAAGAAAATACCAAAAAGAGGAAGGTAAGATCTTTTAAAATCTGCTCCCCAGTCCTCAGGCTGAGGGAATACTTTTCTGCATTCGCATTGCACGTTTAATTTCTGTTAGGCGCCCACCTTCTAATACGGGAATATTTTCTGCATTCGCATTGCACGTTTAATTTCTGTTAGGCGCCCACCTTCAAATACGAGAATATTTTTCTGCATTCGCATTGCACGTTTAATTTCTGTTAGGCGCCCACCTTCAAATACGGAAATATTTTCTGCATCGCATTGCACGTTTAAATTCTGTTAGGCGCCCACCTTCAAATACGGGAATATTTTCTGCATCGCATTGCACGTTTCATTTATGTTAGGCGCCCACCTTCTAATACGGGAATATTTTCTGCATTTCGCATTGCACGTTTAAATTCTGTTAGGCGCCCACCTTCAAATACGGGAATATTTTCCGCATCGCATTGCACGTTTAATTTACGTTAGGCGCCCACCTTCAAATACGGGAATATTTTACGCGTCGCATTGCACGTTTAATTTATGTTGGGCGCCCACCTTCAAATACGGGAATATTTTCGGCATCGCATTGCACGTTTAAATTACGTTAGGCGCCCACCTTCAAATACGGGAATATTTTCTCGCATTCGCATTGCACGTCTAAATTACGTTAGGTGCCCACCTTCGAATACGGGAATATATTTCGCATCGCATTGCACGTTTAATTTCAGTCGGTGCCCACCGTCGAATACGGGAATATTTTACGCATCGCATTACACGTTTAATTTACGTTAGGCGCCCGCCTCAAATACGGGAATATTTTCCGCATCGCATTGCACGTTTAATTTCGTTAGGCGCCCACCTTCAAATACGGGAATATTTTACGCATCGCATTGCACGTTTAAATTACGTTAGGCGCCCACCTCGAATACGGGAATACTTTTCGCATCGCGTTGCACGTCTAAGTTCGTTAGGTGCCCGCCTCAAATACGGGAATAATTTTACTGCATCGCATTGCACGTTTAATTTTTGTTAGGTGCCCACGTTCGAATACGGGAATACTTTTCGCATCGCATTGCACGTTTAATTTCTGTTAGGCGCCCACCTTCGAATACGGGAATACTTTTCCGCATCGCATTGCACGTCTAAATTCTGTTAGGTGCCCACCTTCAAATAAGGGAATAATTTTCTGAATCGCATTGCACGTTTAATTTTTGTTAGGTGCCCGCCTTAATACGGGAATACTTTCTGCATCGCGTTGCACGTTTAATTTACGTTAGGCGCCCGCCTTCAAATACGGGAATATATTTATGCACGTCATGGTTTATATAGCTAAAAGCCTACACTGGGCAAGAAAAAAGAAAAAAGTAGTTTGTTGTTTTTGTTTTGAGCAAGGTTCAGCTCGAGGGCAAGAAGTATCATTGAAAATCAAAAAAAAAAAGAAGAGGAAAACAAGAAAGAAAATCAACAAAAAAGGAGAGTGAGCATCTCAAAAAATCAAAGAAAAAGAGACAAGGAGAAGCAAACAAAAGCTAGGATAGGAATAATTGTAATTGTAGAATCATAGCTTAGAATAACTTCTTCATTTTACATTCCCCCGGTGTAATAAGGAGGTCAACAAGCAGTAACCGCAACAGCAGCAACAGTAACAGCAAAAAATCGCAGTTTCATTGGTAGTCCCAGCTACCAAAATTTTCCGAACTACATTGACCTGATTCCCTTTTAGCCAGGGATATGTAGGAAACCTCTTGAAGCAAAGGTTCGGTCAAAATTTAAAAAAAAAATGCTTCTCACGGAGTGCTCAAACGGGCAAAAATCGCTCGTATCCGCTCACTTGTCTTTGCACAGAAACTCTTCGTGTTTACGCGCAAAGAGGGGCAACTGTGAGCACGTGATTTTTGCCTATATGAGAATTACTCCCAAAAATTCAAAATAAAAGAGTTTTGTGTTGTTTGCAATTGTTGTGAATTTAGTGTCATTTTTAAAAAAATAATGACAATATATATATATATATATATATATATATATATATATATATATATATATATCGCATTTGCATTTAGGATTTAATTCTACAATTAGGAGTAATTAATTTTATCTTACAAAAATGAAAATCACAAAAATAGGCATCTTTTGCATTTTAGCCTTTAATGTCCAAATTGTGTGATTGTATTTTAATTACCATTTAAAATTAGGTGACAATTATTATTATGAGATTAGTATTTCAAGATAATTTTAGTTTTTATAAATTAATCTTAGTATTTTGGGCTTTATTAATTAGGAAGTTGAATAATGGAGAAGAACAAAATGGAAAAAATTTGGATTGGGCCATCTTGCAAATTAAGTTACAAGCCCAATCCTAAGAAACCTTACCCAACCCAAAACCCCTTGGCCCAAGAAGAAAATTTCAGATTTTTTTTAGCAAAAAATAATCATAATTACATGACATAAAGTAGTGGGGGGCAAGGAAATCAAGGAAGAAAACAAGGAGAGGAAAACATGGATTAGTGGGTTTTCTTTAAATTAAAAAAATATTTTCTTTTTAATAAAAAATCTGAAAATTTTCGAAATTCTTGCCTATAAATAGAAGAGAAGATTTATGAAAAAAGAGGTGGAAAAAAAGAGAGGAAAAATAGGAAGAGAAGTAAAAATAAAAAAATTTCCTGCTGTAGTATACACTCGATATACATTCTGGACACAGAAGTATACATGGCGAAAAATTCAATTTTTGAGAGTTTCTTTTGAGAATTGGAAAGAGTTCAAAGCTAGAAAGACAAAACAAAGAGAAAATCTGGAATATATTTTTCTTTTCTATTTTTTACTGGTTTTTGTTTTTCTCCGTATTGCTGGGATTTTCGGGATTGAGGTGTTGAAGCTACTGTTGGTTGTTACTGTTGTTGTTGCTGTACTTTCACCGGCATGTTGATTTTCATCTTCCCCTTCTTTTCAATACCAGGTACACCACCCTTTTCATTAAAGCTGTAATGCCGAGTTGCTGAAATAAAGCTCCAGATTTGACTATGTGTTGCTGAGTAGTTATAGTTTGATTTTGTTTTCAATTTGTGACTTATCCATTGTAGTATATATATAACTGAAAAACAGAAACAGGAAGATATTGTAATGGCTAGTAGTATAGTAGCAATAGTGCATCACCTAGCTTAATTAGGTAATAGATCTTAAAACATGGGTTAGTTAATAATAATTTCAAAAATCGGTTGGTCACTCACTCACATCAGATTCATAAGTCTTAATCATGTATCATATGTCATTCACACATAGATAAGCTTAAAAATAGGAAATGTTAGATTAGATAGTGCTTTAATCATGTTTTAGGCTAGTAATCTGGTAATAAAACAAGTCACATTGAAATCAGTAACATAATCATAAATAGGTCTCTGAGTTATTCATTTACGGGTATTGAAACAATTTAACTAGAACCACATATTTGTAATGCAAAAAAAATGCTTAGTATATAATGAAACTGGTAATGTGATTATACGTGAATAGTTAATCAGTTAATTCATATCCATAGTGAATTAGTTTAATGATTCTTTAAGTTCATTATGTAATTACGTCGCCTTCTCAAATTAGGTATTAACTTCAAAACGCGAGTGTAAGAAGAAGAAGTAGTCTGTTAGTTCTGATTTATGGTAATAAATAATTAATTTGTAGCTAATGTATGACATTGATTTCCTTCACTGAATAAATAAAAGTGCTTTCCATTTCAAATGTGTATCTTTGTTCTGTTGCTTCAATTGTTTCCAATTTTATTTAGTTTGGGCCCAAGGCGTGTTATGGGCCTGAATCTCTGTATAATGCCAACTGGGCTGGCGATAGAATGCCCGGATCAGGTCTGGTTCTTTAAGAACCTTGACCTATTTTTAATGTAGTAAATCCTTATTCTGGAAATCGAGTCCCCATTGAATAACAAAATTACGGGCCTGGAATGTTTAAATATTAGAAATCGATTAAGGAAAAAACAAATGTAGAAAACATAGCCAAATACTAGTATTGAATCCTTTAATGAAAATTGGGATGAGCCTCGCCCGAATAACAAACACCGGGGCCCCCATTTAGTAATAAGATAACATAATAGAACCGGAG
Organism: Nicotiana noctiflora; assembly: GCA_032618575.1. NCBI lineage: Eukaryota > Viridiplantae > Streptophyta > Magnoliopsida > Solanales > Solanaceae > Nicotiana > Nicotiana noctiflora. The sequence continues at coordinate 14,796 of JASVEL010000873.1, read as the reverse complement.
AGGCTAATAGCAAATTCCATAGCCTCTCCCCAAAGTTAAAAGCCGATAGACGTTATTTAGGGCACGATGTTAATGTACTTTCCATTGAACGAGTGTGCACTTGGTGTGACTCAAATCCAAATCTCGGCAAAGCTGAAATACACCGAAAGTCATAGGCGTACTGGTTGCGGTATGACTCGAGGCGTGTTTTCGCGATGCCGCAAATTCTTTAAAATAATACCTAATGTAAAAAGCATTATATGTTGTTTAAAATCTATAATTGAGTCAAACAAGAGTCGGGAACGACAATTGAGCGACCGTGCTAAAACCACGGAACCCGGGAATGCCTAACACCTTCTCCCGGGTTAACAGAGTTCCTTATCCGGATCTTTGCTTCGCAGACATTTTTAAGAGTCAAAATTCCTCGGATTCGGGATTAACCGGTGACTTGGGACACCATTGTCATTCCCAAGTGGCGACTCTGATTAAATCTCAATAAAATCCCGAACCGATTGTCCTTTAATTGGAAAAACTCCTTCCCTTACGTTATTTTATCCATTTCGGATATTTGAGCGTCGGGGTATACCCTACGAGCGTATTTATTTTTATGCTTATGTGGGGTAGTAAAAAGGGAGGTGTGACAATATATATATATATATATATATACCTATATTGGATCGGGCTGCATGCCGCATCAGTATATATATTGGATCGGACTGCACGCCGCAGTAATATACATGTAATATACATGTGGAACGGACTGCACGCCGCAGTATTATTGCGCTTGGGCTGTAGGAGCCCCTTCGGAGTCCGAGTCCGCACACATTCTCAGTGAGCGCTGGTGTATATCATGGGATCGGGCTACACGCACGCGGTATATATATATATATATATATATATATATATATATATATATATATATATATATATATATATATATTGGATCGGACCGCACGCCGCGTAATATTTGTGTGGATCGTGCGGCACGCCGCAATGTTATAGTGCTTGGGCCCAGGAGCCCCTCCGAAGTCCGTATACACCCCCAGGCGAGCGCCGTCGACGTTAAATGGAGCGGGCTGCGCGCCGCAGCGGTATATGTATTGGAGCGGGCTACGCGCCGCAGCGGTATATGTATTGGAGCGGACTGCGCGCCGCAGCATTGTACTTATTCATATTCATATATATACTGAAATATTTATATGTTATAGACAAATGTATATGTTTCCATATATTGAGATGGCTGTATACGGTAATGGTACGAGCGAGGATGTGGTGAGTGTGGGACCTAGATGAGATAAATGTGGACTTGAGATGAGAGTACTCATTATAGTGATGACTAACCTGTGGGGGTTGCCTTAGAACTGTTTAGTGATAGTACAAGAGTTCTTATTTTCAGTTATTGTTTATTATTGTTACTCACTTGAGTTGAAATATACTCACCTCACTCCCCTGCACTTTTTGTGCAGATATACAGGTTCAGGAGGGCGGTTGAGCTATCGCAACTGCTTTATTATCCCCATTCTGTGGAGACTTCGAGGTAGCTGCCAACGTCCGCAGTACCTGACCTCTTTCTTTTTATCATTATGTTGTCTCCATTTTGGTTAGACTTGATTTTATAGTAGATCTCATTTGTAGAGGCTCGGACTTGTGACGCCACGATTTGGTTGGGACTGTGTTCTTGTATTTCAGTTCTACACTTCTTGATTTGTTATGAAAACAGGCTAATCACGCCGATTAATCAGTATTAATTATACTTGGCCGGTTTAATTGGATAAGATGGTCGGGCTTGCCTAGCAATGTGTTGGGCGCCATCACGACCGGGTTTGGGGTCGTGACATCTACTTCAACTAACTTCAACTAACTCCTTTCATTATCATTTTAATCACTGGATTTAAAGAGTAAACTAATCGTTGAGCTAATAGGATCGTAACAGAAAGTTCAGAGAGAAATGTTGATTTGTATCCAATCTTTTAGAAATTCAAATCCCATTGATTTGGTGCAATTTAAAATATAAATTAAAAAAAAAGCCTTCATCTGAACTCAAAAATTTCAAAACTTAAAATTAAAGTTCAAAACTTATTCATATGAACTCAGAAGTCGGGTCTTAGAGTTAGAGTGACCACACAGAAATTAAAGTTCAAAACTTAAAAATAGAGACCGGATTTACAAAATATAAAAAGAAACCTCAAACAATCGTAAAATAAAGATCATAGAAAATTCATATGAACCTCAGTTGAGCTTCGAAATAATCCAATGATTGAGTGAGTAGAGAGGAGTCGGAACTCGGAAATGAAATGGCGCCCAAATCGCCAAAGTACAGTGTTCTGCAAGTGACTAGTAAGAAACTGCTATCCTTGGAGGAGCGATCCTTGGGTAAAGTCGTGAAGTGAACCGGTGAAGAACTGATGTCTGAACTCTAAGAATGGAGATGAGATGAGAGTCAACTTGTCGTAGTCGTATTGGGATCTGGGAGTCGAATGCAAATCAGATGATAGCCTAATTGTTGAAGCTCGTGCCTCTTCATTTATTCTTTGCCAACTGTAGCTCTTTGACCAGTCTATTTGTCATAACATGTAACCTTATAATTAATTTTATATATATGAACTTAATTTTTTCAAATACAATATCTACTTTAATATAAGTAAAAATAATGTCGATCGATCTAGTCATCTTTGTGGACTCGCTAAAGTCAATGGAGAGAGTGCAATCAAGCAAATAAGCAAGTGTTCGTATTAGTCTTGAACATTACTTTTGAGAATCATAAATTTACAAAGAATTAGGCTATTGCCATAATAAAACCTCTACAATGAGAGACCTAGTGGTTAAATTGCTTGAAGAGTGTCTCTTGTCTGTGTTTCATTGTACCACCACTCTGTGCTAATAAATTCCAAGATTATACTTATTTTATAATTAGTCTTTTATGCAGCCTATATTCATCGACCCAATTGGGAAGTTCTGTATGTTGTAGAACTTGACGAAAAACACTAGGAGACTCAAAGGCCTCTAGGTTATTTGTTTCCAGTTTCAACTATAAATATATGTCCAAATGGGTAAATAAATCTCTCTGCCACTGCTTACGAAAATGTTTCTTAGCTTTGACACCGGCCTCAACTACTTGAAGATCTTGGAGTTTAAATTCTTAATGCTGTAACTCTGGAAAATGGCAAAGGATTTTTTTTTCTTCTGCTTTACTCACTTTCTTTTACTAATAGTAATCGCAAAATAAGTAACTAATTATATTTAGGGAAGTGCGGACCAACATCCATACCAGAAATCAGAGAAACTTATCCTTGCGGCATAATTTATCTTTCTTCAACATACTATAACCGGACACTATTGAAAATGACACTTTAAATAGACATTACATGCAATGTTCATTATTTTACAACCTACCAGGTGTAAGAGTATTTACTAGACCACGATAAAATGTCTCAGAACGCCTTAAGCAGTATAACAAAACTCAATTATTCTCTGACCTCACATGATTTACAAGGTAAGCAACGAATAATGGTCTACAAACTGTACTAAAATTCAAGCACATATCTATGGACTTTACTGACAGGAAAAGGAAACAAAAGTTCCATTTCACTGAAGATAATCAGACGAGGGATATCCAGCACCAGGTGGGGGATAATTGGCTGGTGGGTAACCCTGAGGCTGCTGTTGTGGTGACGGGTAACCCTGAGGCTGCTGCTGTGGTGGCGGATAACCCTGAGGCTGCTGCTGTGGTGGTGGGTAACCCTGAGGCTGCTGCTGTGGTGGCGGGTAACCCTGAGGCTGCTGTTGTGGTGGCGGGTAACCATGGGGTTGCTGTGCAGGTGGATATCCCGCTGAAGGGGGAACAGGCTGATCTAACCGAGACATTTGTTGAGCAGGTGGCACTGCCATTGGCCGTGGTCCAAATTTTCCATCTCTTTTGTCCATTTCAACCTTGTGCTGTGTCTGAATAGAATTTTGATGGCCAAGATTAAAGTGAGTGCAAACCAACATATACTAGTGCCAAAAAGGAACGGAAAATGATCTCAACTTAGAATACTTCACAATCACCAGTAACTAAAGTTATACAAGCATAATTAATTCCATCAATAGTCAAGATCAGATATTTTCTGAATAAAGAAGAGCGATTAGTTGTATGATAAACTCTGCCTATGTGAGTTTTGTAAAGCATAGCTGGTCCCAAGTTTGATAGAGGTTTTAGTATAAGTATGTGATGAATCGCATCTGACTGAGTGAGCTGAATTGATATAGATAATAGATTACGAATCCTTTAAGTGGAATCTGAATAGAGGTTGTTCATAATAATTTCCAGCAAGAATGGAGTTACCTCCATTTTCCTCGCAAATACAGGGAAATTTCATTGTTTAAGGGAAAATGTCAGATGTCCCTCTACTTTTATAAATTATCCACGTTTATCCCTAGTTCTACTATCCGTCCAAAATGTCTCTGCCGTTAAGAAAGTAGACGAAAAATAACCTCTTGTTTTGGCTTGGATGCTAATTGACTATATCAGTGGAACTCTGTTTTTAAGAAGGTAAGATAATTTGACTACTTCAATGGAACTATGTTCGTACTAAATGATTTTCCAGATAAAGAATGTGTTCAAGTTATCGCATACCTGCATACAGCTGCAAACCCTGCCGATAGAAGAGAAAAGTAAATGAAGATGAAAATAGAACTTGGCACAAAAAATGTTTTTGATACATAAAAACAAGCATCTTACGTGCAGTAAACAACGTCTGACAGACAGTTCAGAAGCTGAGCAGCATCTTGAATTTCTTCACTTCCTGTGAGACAAGCAATAATGCTACATATACATGCTAACTGCTGTAGGCAAAACATGAATCCCTACAACAAGAGGCAATGTAAGTTAGATAAAGAGTTATGGATAGTGAAAAAATTATTTTTAGAGTCAGGTCATTTATGAGGTAATTCTCGATATCTCTATGAAAAGTAGTATTAGTAGGGAATGATAGCTTACATCCTATAATAGGTGAAACTAACTAATATGTTATTTAAAAAATATTTACATTATTAGAGCAAATAACTTAAATCCTTGGATAAACTGAATAACTGATGAGCATGTCCCAAGCATAGAGAAGTGGGAGGAGAGATGGAGAAGAGTTGCAATTACTATTATGCAATTATCGCATTTTGTTGTCTGCAGATTGAACTCATCTTGCAACATAAAGCGTGTCGAAGCAACAGAATTTGCAAAGCAAAGAAAAACCTGACAACAAAAGCATGTTTGAGAAACAAATTAAGAGAAAACAAAGATGCAGACTCGGAGATTTTCAGGAAAAATATCTAAATATCTGCCTGACAATGAAGAGATACATCATATAATCATGAAATTGATAAAGAATTTGGACGATCAAACAGAATAACACCATACCTCCGTACAAAGACAGAATTCAGGGCAGCGGCTTTCTCCACATCTGCCGCTACAAGGCATATAGCCTCCACAACATGTATATCTATAAAAAATAAAAAATAAAAAAAGAGTGTTTAAATGATATAGATACTTCAAGATGCAGTAATTTGCACAATCAAACAAAAAACAGAAGAATTACCTAGACATATCATTGTATAGAGCTCGTTTGCGGAGGACATATGATGCACATGGGGCGCTTTAGCATTCAGAGTTAAAGAAAGAATCAGTTATGAGTAGTAGCACCATCAGTTAGACAACATTCATACGTCCACTCTGCGGGGAAAACAGACAAGAAGAAAGGAAAATCTTGTGGACCTCCAAGGTTCTGAGCAATATTCTCTCTTTGATTAGTGGTAGCAGGGGATATGGAATAGATGCTCAAACCTAAGTGACTCTTCCAGACTGAGACTTTTATCCACTTTCATACCGAAGGTAGGCATATTGATAAGACCATTACATTATCAGTTTGAGTTGGTAACATTTCTCGTTAGTTGTCACTCATTAAGAATCTTCCCAGCATATTGCATGAAGAAAATAAACTTCAAAGCACTGTTATGCAACAACTACTATGTAGTTTTTGGAAAGAAAGCTAACCGAACTCAACTAGTTTGAGATTGATACTTAGTTGTTGTAGAATTTGGAAAGAAAACTGACGTCCTAACACATCGTCACTGCATTCATTGTTTTAAAATCTTCGATCCTCCTCTGATCAGAAGGGTACTGACATTTAATTAAGTTTTATCTGTTATCTAACAGAGACAAACGTAAGAGTCGAATATCAGAATTTTGATATTATCAATAAGAAAAAGAACTGGAACTTCAACCTTCTTGTACTGAATAAAACACCACCAGTTGTCTAATGAAGTGGCGCTCAATAGGGACAGACAGAACTTAAAATGATTCACCAACCAGTACTAGGAAAGGCTAGCAGCTTAAGATTATATGACAATAAAGCAAAAGGAATAGACTATGTATACTGAAGGCACCTTCGGCTCGATATAAAAATCTGCTTAAATAAAATTTAAGAACATTTGTTTATAATAGGTAATCATAAAAGGATTGCTTGACAAATATTTGTTTTAAATCCATTGTTAGTGAATGTAGTAAGTCCACTGCTGAAGCAAAATCCTAGATCCGCGTCTGTAAAAATGACCTTAAATGCCACGGAAGAAAAGTAAAGAACTAAATTAAGCATAATATTTAAAAGGATTGCCTGACAAACTTCAATTTTCAATTCTATTTACCACATTCCTTCTAAATAATCTTAATTTGATGATTTCCAATTTACAAGCAATCATAATAACAAACACCAGTTCTAGTTATTCAGCAAGTAATCAAACTGTAGAAATTAAGCTCAAACCTCATAATTCATAATCATAATCCATAAAATAAATGAGTAGGAACATAATAGAAGCACTCACCACCAAAGCGAGAAACAGCAAACTGCAAAAGCCACAAAACACAGAGATCACGCTATCACAGTGTAAGTCGAATGAATGCTATATATACCACAAAAGAACTCAAAAAATCGAGCCCAAAAAAATAAGGCATAATTCAAGTGAAGGGAGACTATACAAAGAGGATCAGACTGAGTGGCTCGCATGAGATCAGTGTGCCAGTGATTCGGATAATTCTGACGTAACTTCATCTTCTCCATTTGATCCGCCATCGCCCCGTACACTAAAAAACGCACTGACTGTGAGAGACTTTTCAAGTACTTATGTTTTCCTGACAAATTGGAAAAAAGAGAAGGAAGAGGAATGTGCGATACACATATTTCCGATGTCTATTGTTACACGTGGCATTTTCTGATTGGTGACTCTGAACACTGGCATTTTCGGCTGTATTATAAGTACACCTACCACATTCACTGCAACTGGTTTAACTATTCTCAATTTCTCATTTTATAAAGCTATTTTACTTCCTTTTTAATCAATTTAAAAAAGAATGTTTTCATTTTATACTTATTTAACACTATTTTTTTTTATTTCAAGTGTCTTACTTTTTTCAATCAATGTTTTCTTTTCAAGTGTCTAATTTTTTTTTAGGTGCTTCAACAAGAATATCTTTTTCTGTACTTGATAATTCTTTAATTCTAATATTTTGGTATATTATCATTAGTTCAAAACTACAAGATTCAATGATAATTTTTATTTTCTTAAACTTTGTGTGATAATTAATTAAGACATTTTAATTGAAACAGAGGAGGTATATAATTTCGATATACTTCCTCTTTGGAATGGCATAACATAACATATTTAACGGGAAAAGACCACGGTGAAATCCATATAGGTAAGTGGTGCACAGCGTGAGAATGAGAATCAAAGGAATATACAAGTGCAAGATACCTACATTTTCTCTCAGTGCCTACAAGTATGTTAGAGAATGTTTGAGTTCAGAGAACAAGATTCTTAATCTTGAGTTTGGACATAAATTTGGTTGGAACTTGAAAAATAATTTTTAAAGTAATTTTAAAAATAATTTTTGGAAGTTGAAACTGTATGGGTCGGAATCCGATCCTATAATAATCGACGAGGGTAATCATTTTTCCCGGCTAATGCATGATCAATAAGTGGAACGACCGCTCTTAATTAACTATATTTCATACCGGTCTAAGATGATCATTAAGGTTATGGCCTATCTGTTACGTCGAGGATGACCTCCTAATGTGGATCCAGCCACCAAAGGTCACTTTATATAGTTCACATCTATAAATACTAAGGAAGGAAGCCAAACATGGGGTTCCTCTCCTTCCCCACGGGGGCTCTAAATTATACAGAGCAAAACAAGGAGAGAGAATCTAAAAATTAAGATAGAAAGACAGTAGATCCAAAAACATATGATTATAAGGCTCTGAACCTCCCTACGGGGAGGCAAACCACCCTATTATCATCAATAAAGATCACCCATATTTTCTGTCATGAGAAGAACTATCTTTTATTATCTTTTCCCTTGTTAGATTCTTGATCTATTACGACTTGCTATGATTGGCCTCAACCTCCATATATTATTTTGTATTCATAAAGTAATCTGTAACTTTTGAGTCAAACAATTTGGCGCCGTCTCCAGGGGTTTTCTAGCAAGATCGCGTAGCTCCTCCTGAAATCAAAATCAAAGGGGAAACGTCGAGAAAGGGAAAAACAACCTCATCAGAGCAAGCCCGATCCACCTCATCCACACACCTGGAACTCAGGCCATATGACTTCGTAAACTAATTCAACCACGGTTGAAATATGACTCGAGCTACGCGCCCTCGACCCTAAATAACCAACAATGTTCAACAACAGTGGAACTGGGACTCGGGCCATGTGCCTTCGCCAACTAATTGAACTACGGTCGAAATAAGACTCGGGCTATGCGCCCTCGACTCCAAATAATCAACAATCTTCAACAACAGTTGAACTAGGACTCAGACTATGTGCCTTCACCAACTAAGTCAACTATTGAAATAGGACTCGGGTTACGCGCCCTCGACTCCAAATAATCAACAATGTTCAACAACAGTTGAACTGGGACTCAGGCCATGTGTCTTCACCAACTAATTCAACTATGGTTGAAATAGGACTCGGGCTACGCGCCCTCGACTCCAAATAACCAACAATGTTCAACAACAATTGAATTGGGACTCGGGCCATGTGCTTTCGCCAACTAATTCAACTACGATCGGAATAAGACTCGGGCTATGCACCCTCGACTCCAAATAATCAACAATGTTCAACAACAGTTGAATTGGGACTCAGGCTATGTGCCTTCGCCAACTAAGTCAACTACGGTTGAAATAGGACTCGGGCTATGCGCCCTCGACTCCAAATAACCAATAATGTTCAGCAACAGTTGAACTGGGACTCAGGCCATGTGCCATGTGCCTTCATCAAATGCGCCCTCGACTCCAAATAATCAACAATGTTCAATAATAGTTGAACTGGGACTCAGGCCATGTGCATTTGCCAACTAATTCAACTACGGTTGAAATGGGACTCGGGCTACGCCCCCACGACTCCAAATAATCAACAATGTTCAACAATAATTGAACTAGGACTCAGGCCATATACCGTGTGCCTTCACCAACTAATTCAACCACGGTTGAAATATGACTCGGGCTACGCGCCCTCGACTCCTAACAATCAACGATGATCAATAACATTAGAATTAAGACTCAAGCCATATACCCCTACCAATAAATTGACAAGCAAACTGAGGCATGGAGCAAGTACCCTTGTCGGTCAAGTGAGTATGTCTAACTCCTACTAAAATGAAAGACATGCGAGATTGGGTCCCAGCCAAACCACCGAGTCGCACTTTCGTCCCCACGGCGAATAGCCCGACCGCGCCCGAAATGGGACTAAGGTCAGGACGAACTGCCCTCGAGGGGGTGGCTTGCCTCGATCACTCGAGTCTCGAGGGGACCGACCGCCAACACCCAAAAATAGTACCCCCGGCTAGAATCGAATATCAAAACCAAATTAACCCCCCTCAAAACGCAAACAAAATGGATGGTAAACAAATGACAAAAGGGGAATTCCCCCCTTGTTCATAAAACAATCTCGGGTCACGCCCGCTTACATCCATCCGAACCACTATTCGGGTAAAAGTTAGTTGTGCCCGCTCTTCCTTTGGATTGAGTTTTCTACGATCAAAGGGGAAAGCGGAAGAAATTATTCTCTATTCGGCGCCATTTGCACCACCGCCTACACCATCCGCACCATCGCCAGCGCCCTCCGCGCTCCCGCCGGCACCATCATCAATCCTCGGCGTTGCCGCGTCAATTGTCAATCCCAGGCGTTGCGGCGTCAAAACCACACTCCATACGAGCCTCCCGCGCCCTTTGGCGTGCTCCCTCAAAAATGGCTTCGGATATGATATCAGCCTCAAACAAATGCTTATATACATCCCGTTAAGCCTCACCATAAACCCAAACCTCGCGAGAGTGAGCCGTAAAAGCGGACTGCTTCTGGATACGCCTATTCTCCTCCTCTAAAAGCGCAATATGCCGCGCCGCATCTTGAGCACCCCGCTCTAGGACCCCAATCCGCTCTTCAAAACCTCCCTCTAGGAAGGCATCAGCAGCTCTCACCAACAACAGCTGAGATTCATTGGCGCGGATGACCCCCTGTAACGCATCCACTCGGGCGAGGCATCATCCAACCTTCGCTTTAAAGCCTCCACCTCCCCTTCCAGCACGGCAACCTTCCCACTCTACTCTAAGGTGACTTTCATCACCTTGGTCAAACACAAATGCTCACACTCAATCGAGGCCCTCCTCCCGGCCTCGAGCTCATCATCCTTCCGATATATTTGATCCTCTGAGGCCCTTATGCGACCAAGCGTATGGTTCACCTGTAACTCCCTTCTAGCCAACTTTTCAACCAAAGCCCGGTTATGGGGATCAGTCCTCATACGCGCGCTCATCTCCTTGCACTTGTCTTGATAGCGATGACACTTGTCAAACACCCACAAAAATACCCCAGACCGAACGTTGGCTCGGCAGAGACTCTCCACCTGCAACAAAAAAGCCTGCAAAATGAGAAGCGATAGGTCGGGGAGGAAATGAAAAACAAGGTAAAGGGAAAGCAAATAAGCTTCCATCTCCGAACACGTACCCTCATTCCCATCACGGCCACTTCGTCCATCAGACCAACATCCGTAACCCCCCTCAACGACTCACTCTCTACCGCCGAACACAGCTACCCAAATTGTGATACCAGACTCGAGTCCAGCAGCAGCAAATTCTCATCCACAGGAATCTCAATAAGGTGCGGCCTCCCGTCCGGGTGAACAGCCGCACTTGTGACACCCTTACGGAACATGCAGACATTCTTAGAATCCAAATCCTAGTTGGATGTGGACCCGTCTCCTACTGCCGCCACCTCCGCCGAAGAGGTACTCGACCCGTCGATATCCACGACCACCCGAGAAGCCTCCCCTAACTCAACCATGTGGGTCGAAGAGTGGGCCGTTGGAGCAGCACTTCCTTCTCGATCCGCATAGACCTGAATATCATTTTCCCTCGAACCGTCTTCAGGAGTGCGTGCCACGATCGTACCCCATCCCGCCTCAAAATGAGGAGAATCCACATTTATTATGACATGGGGAACAGGCACAACTGCCATGGGGGAGCGGGAGTAAAAACAATTGTGCGCCTAGTCAAAGGCCTATCTTTCTCATCACACGAAGACGAGCCGTCTCATGGGCGGATGGTCCTCGACGGACATTCTTCACAAAATAGAAGACGGGAAGGAGAAGGCGCCGCAGAAGATCCTACCGACGCATCCCTCGATACATGGCATGGCGCCTGTGTCGCAAAAAACCTGCAATCACACCAGGCCGCTGAAATGCTAGTTGAGAAGCTCTGCCGCGATTCACTTTCCCTGTAACAAAAGACAAGGTCAGCCCGAGGATCTACTCAGCTCGAAACATAACGAGTCTTAAAAATATAACTTCTTACCTACGACTTTCCCTAGCCATGCTTCTCCCAAAAGGATGCCTACGTACAGATCCCTCGGTGTGTGGAACCACGGCTTCGAGCCATCCGTGCAGCCTAGCAAATGAGGTTGTTGGCGACCTATCGGCTATAAAAGCAATGACAAAGCAATGATGACCTAAGCACAGCAAAAAAAGAAATAAAGGAACAAAGATTGCCGTTCAAAAATAACTCACGTATGTGATTCCAGACCTCCGGGAATCCCGGGGAAGGCGCTACTAAGTGGTCGGTATGAATATAAAAGAATTGCTCGAACGGCCGAGGCTCAACCTCATCGTCTAATGCAGCTGTCAGCCCTCTCGACCCACGCGGGCTCATCCGAAGCATGGTCCCCCGCACTCGTTGAGGAGCATACAGGGCGAGTACATGCTAAAGCGTAACCATCCTACCGGCCAACTCCCCACACTTCAAAAACTTCGCCAGGAGCTTGTAGAGAGAGGGGTGAGTTGCCTCGGACACACCTTATAATAGCAGCAGAAGTCCACCACCCATATGGAAACCGGGATCCTGAACCCCAGTCTGAAGCGGTACGCATAGAAAACACAGTACCCTGCGTGATCAGTATGAACCCTCTCCTCGTGACGAGCAAGAACAATATCGGTGTGAGTAGGCATGAACCCTTATTCCCCCAGTTGGGCCATGCCCACCTCCCCCATCAGTGGGGCCTCATCCACGGGGTCTTCCCCTCCATCGGCAGTGAAATCTACCGCCGGGCCTCCAATTACGGGGAGTATTTCGTCTATGGACGGGACCCCTTCAGCCCCAATTTTCTCCACTCTCCCCCAACACTGGAGATGGTCCTTCAACCACCGGGGGATTGACCGGCAGACCAACCGGAAGAACTCCACGAGAAGAAGAACCGGCCATTGCTCAGTTGTTAAGAGAATAGAAAGATTTGATGGAAAACGATAAAACTCATCGCAAAAGAGAAAAGACTTTGAGTTCACAAAAAATAAAAGCTCCAAAATCTTATAAGTAAATAGTAGAATGTCAAGAATTAGATATCCAAAACCGTCTTATAGGCAACATAATTGATTTTGAGAAAATCGATGGATGTCATTAACTGCACATCCAACCGTCAAAAATGTTCAACTCTACCGAAACGGGCACTGCCACGATAGCGTCATAAATTGTCTGCCCAATCACGACCGTCATCCCGCCAACCAAAAAAAACAAAGAGCCTTATCGACAAGGGCGGAATGAGCCCTACGCCATTAAAATTTTGAGTAAATCATGTATATCGTACTCGCTCAACTGTATACGGATTACCTTCCTTCACCGACGATGCTCATTTACATAAAAAGGGTAGGGTGTCACGGCCTCGGCACGAGCAGTCTTCACCCGCTCCTCGCCCAAACAACCATATACTTTACGATCGCCAAAGTTCGCTCATCAAGTTCGACTTCGAGACGACCCTGATAAGTAGAGGGACTAACTATATAGGTCAGAATCTGATCCTATAATAATCGATAAGGCTAATCATTTTTCCTGGCTAATGCAGGATCAATAAGTGGAACGACCGCACTTAATTAATGATATTTCATATCTGTCTAAGATAATCATTAAGGTTACGACCTATCTGTTACGTCGAGGTTGACCTCCTAACGTTGACCCAGCTACCAAAGGTCACTTTATATAGTTTACATCTATAAATACCAAGGAAGGAAGCCAAACATGGGCTTCCTCTCCTTCCTTATGGGGGCTCTAAAATATACAGAGTAAAACAAGGAGAGAGAATCTTAAAATAAAGACAGAAAGACGGTAATATGATTGTAAGGCTGTGAACCTTCCTATGAGGAGGCAGACCGCCCTATTATCATCAATAAAGATCACCTATATTTTTTGTCATGAGAAGAACTATCTTTTATTATTTTTTCCCTTGTTAGATTCTTGATCTATTACGACTTTCTATGATTGGCCCTCAACCTGCATATATTATTTTGTATTCATAAAGTAATCGATAAATTTTGAGTCAAACAGAAATTATATTTGGACATGCATTTTATTTGAAAACAATTTGAAGTTTTGTGAGTGGGAGAACAAGTTTCACCCAAAAAATTCCTCTAAACTAGATTATGGGAACTTGAAAAATAATTTCAATTTTTTTTCAAAAATAGATCATTAATCTATGAACAAACAATGTTTTCAAAAAGTTTTGAAATAAAGTTGCCAAAACCTATGGCCAAACGGGAGCTCTAGAATCCAAAGCATGAGAAATTTTGAAAATGATATATTCAGAGGCCAAAGTTTGCTGATAACTCTGTTAAATCCACCATTGTTAACTGGTGGTTAATCTCAACTAAGAAGAAAGAAAATAAAGACTATGAATGGAAGCTTCTAGATCAATTGTAATCTCTGTGTATTGAGAGAGAACTCATCTAATTACAAAAGTGAAGTGAGTTTTAGTGATATATACATGTGTATATATATACAACTAACTAACTCCTCTTAATTACTACTAACAAACTTCCTAACTCTATTATAACTAACTATTAACAACTAACTAACAATTAGCTAAATTCACTGCTTGTCACCTAATACATAGCCTTAGTTTCCAGCTGTCATTGCAGCATTTCAACACCCCCTTTCAATCTAGATGGTATGAAGATATTCAGCACCCCTAGCTTGGATAACAAATGATAAATCTGCATAATTCCAAGCCATTTTTTCAAGATGTCTGCTTCTTGCTCTTCTGTTGGCACATACTCAGGATGTACCATTCATTGTTGACATTTTCTCTTATGAAGTGGCAGTCAACTTCTATGTGTTTTGTTCTTTCATGAAACAAATGATTGTTGGCTATCTGCATTGCTACCTTGTTGTCTGTAAATATTTGAACTGGGGCATCAATATTGACTTCTAACTCTTTGAATAAACCTAGTAGCCTTATAAGTTCAGCTATTGT